>VYZT01031170.1:160431-278067 GCA_013400735.1 Pomatostomus ruficeps
AGGTGGCCTGAGGGGGTGGGAGGTGTGTTCTTGCCCTCCAGTTTTTGTAGATTCCTCTCTGGTTGCAACACTTAAGGCTTTCATTATAAGCCTGGTAACTTAGGTCTGCTGAATTTTTAAGACTTCTTTTGTAGTTAGGCGTTGGTATCGCACCCTCCAGGCAACTTTTGCGGAGTTTTGAATACAGCAAATGCTTTTTCTAAGATGCAATTAATTTCTACATAAAATCTCTAAAATTAGCCTTCAGTAATTTTTATAAATATGGTTCTCTAGATATAGTTTTAAGGCAAAAGAAAATGTGTCTTCACGGAGATGTCTCCTTCAAGGAGAAGGGAAGATTATTTTTGTGATCTCCGAATCATAATTTCAAGTCCTCTCCAAGCTTTGAAAGAATTTCTTAGCCTGAATCTGTTAGCTCTTTGCTATTCTGAAGCTCGCAAAAGGAAATTAGGAAGATACTGGGAGCCTTAGACACTGTGATTAAAACTAGGCAGGGTGCTGAGGGAAGAAGGTTTGCACAAGTGAAAAGTCCAAACCAGTGATTTCCCTGTACAGTGTGTGGGTCTAGATGCCTGTCTGAGAATTATTTTGTGGCCTGTTAGTATTCTGGCCTGTTTTGAGCACTACATCAAAGCCGTATCACAAATGCTGTCTGTGTCTAAGGTGTGATTTTGTCACCTTCAGCTAGAAATATTTCTACATTTTTATGCAGGATGAAAGGAACCAAATTTTGTCAGCTTACTTATGGATTCGACAAAGCTGGTATGATGCATACCTCAGATGGGACAAAGATAAATACGATGGGTTGGATTCTATCAGGATTCCAAGCAATTTGGTTTGGAGACCAGATATTGTCCTGTATAACAAGTGAGTATGGCTGGAGAAAATCAGCTTGCATATTTGAGGGCGGGAGGGGGTTAAAGGAGAAACTGACCCACAGAGTCTGAACTATCATCACTTCCTTACCTTAGAAAAGGGTATGTTTGTTGTCTTAACATTTGTTGTTGATAATCTAAATATTTTGCAATAAAGCTCTAGACAAGATCTGAAAATTATGCTACACAGCAAAGCTATTCTGAATTTCTCTGCACTGGGAATTGAATACCCTGGCTGTCTAAAGTACTTTCTGCTGTGGCTCCTAGAGAACTCTGTAAGATTGTCCACAAAAAAGTGATACATAAAGGCTGCACTCCTTGTCTGCTCTCCCAGGCCAATAATGACCAGCAGATTGTTTTCATTTTTAATGGACTCTTATCCTACAGTATCCGGTTTGAGTTCCTGTTTGAAGAAACTATGGCCAACAAATACAACATAATTTAGCAGCACTAATGTTTGGCCTTCATGGGCATTCATACCTGTAAATAATAGTTAATAGTAAGTTCCTACTAAAAGTCAGTGTAAATATGATTTCAGAAGCATGCTTTTAATGGTTTGAAAGGAGGGTCTTCCTCCTTGGCCACCTTCTCTGGCCAACACTCTGAAGTTGTTGTCTGTCAATTCTGATTTTCATTTTTTTGTCTTTTAGGGCTGATGATGACTTTTCAGAACCAGTAAATACTAATGTAGTGCTGAGATATGACGGAAAAATCACTTGGGATGCACCTGCTATCACAAAGAGCTCATGTGTAGTGGATGTGTCTTATTTTCCTTTTGACAGCCAGCAGTGCAACCTTACCTTTGGGTCCTGGACCTATAATGGTAATCAGGTAGACATCATCAATTCTCTTGATAGTGGTGACCTCTCTGACTTCATAGAAGATGTGGAATGGGAGATTCATGGTATGCCAGCAGTTAAGAATGTTATCACTTATGGCTGCTGCTCTGAGCCTTATCCAGATGTGACCTTCACGCTGATTTTGAAAAGGAAATCCTCTTTCTACATATTTAATCTGTTGCTTCCTTGCATTTTGATCTCTTTCCTGGCCCCACTGGGATTCTATCTCCCTGCAGACTCTGGTGAGAAAGTGTCTCTGGGTGTTACAGTTCTTCTTGCTCTGACTGTGTTCCAGCTGATGGTTGCAGAGATCATGCCTCCATCTGAAAATGTACCTTTGATAGGTGAGCTTTACACGCTTTGTCTTTAAGCATGACTTATTAATAGCAGGGCTGTATGTCAGGGAAACTGTATGTAATTTGTGATTTCTGGGAAGATAAATTTGCTACATTTTTGAAACACAGTGAAGTATTTAAAATATGTGTGGAATTTGTATAGGTATGCCGCAGTTTTTAAAAGTTATTTTGTGTTTATTTTAAATTATACATTAGCTAGCTATTTTATATTTATTAAATATAGTTAGATATTTAGAATTATGGTATCACATCTTGAAATAAAGCTAGTAATGGAAAACACTTTTAGAACTAACACATGAAGTGTAATCAAGAGCTGTAAGCACAAGGTCAGACTGCTTCAAGATATGTTTCTATCAGATACAGATGGTTGGATGGCCTAGCTGGCATACTCATAGTTGACGTAATATCTGACAATTGCAACACTGGATTATAATTCCTGGGAATCCATTATGCTGAAATTTGATTTATGTCTGGGAGTTCAGAAGTGTCATGTGTAATGAAAGGGACCTAGCTTCAGTCTGTTTTCTCTGTTCCCACACTCTCCCTCGCCATCCTTTCCAGCCCCTTTGAAAGTGGGCTCACGTCACACTTGTCTGTGGCACGTCCTGTGTCACTGCTGTCAGCCCTTGGTTTTCCTGCAGAGGCTTCAGAGCAGGGCTGGGAGCTGCTTCTCTGCACAGGTTGGTTGGGTGGTCACCTGTGTACTTTGGTTGCCAAAAGCAAGGGCACAGGAGCACAGCTTGTACTCTCTTCAGCTCACCACCCTTCAGCTCCGAGCTCTGACCTCTGAGCTGGCAGCACACTGATTGTGCACCAAGAGCTCAAACAAAGTGTTATCATCACTTTTATTAATACATTGGGAAGTGGGATTTCCAAGGTGACGTATGAGGCCATTGACATGTGGATTTTGCAGACATTAGGAAAAGAGCAAGGCTCTTGAGAAATATTTTTGAGCTTCTTTCTGAACAGATGTGTTTCAAGAAATCAGAGGTTTTGGCTTGCAAATATTTATCATGGTAATACAGTAGTCACTTAATCATCTGATTAAGACATGCCAATAATGAGTATAAGATTTTATTATCATGGCTTTAATCTTTGTTTTTAAATGGTAAATTGTGATCTAAGAGAATTGGGGTGACTAAAAATTTGTTTCACTTGCATTTATGTTTAACACTATCCTGTCACACTGTTACTTCTCATTGAATTTTTTTATTAGGGTAGCATCTTTATTATGATTTATTTTGTGTTCCAGGAAAGTACTACATAGCAACTATGACCATGATCACAGCTTCCACTGCACTGACAATCATTATAATGAATCTCCATCATTGTGGCTCAGAAGCAAAGCCTGTTCCACAATGGGCCAAGGTGGTTATTTTGGACTATATGTCAAAAATATTTTTTGTTTATGATGTGGGTGAAAATTGCACAAGTCCGAAAAGAGAGAAGGAAGAACGTAGGTTAGAGGGGGATGATGGGTGTCAGAGGAGGCACAAAGAGGTATGGAGTCCTCTTTCCAATAGGAATGATGACTGTAATCTCAAGGAGAAGCTCAATGGAAATTGGAATAAAAGCTATGGAATTCATGGTGAAAATGTTAGGGAGACTGTTAATTGCTGTTCTTGTTACAAAATGCTGATTAAAAATATCGAGTATATTGCTAATTGTGTTAGAGACCATAAAGCAAACCGGGCCAAAGGAATTGAGTGGAAAAAGGTTGCAAAAGTGATGGACAGGTTTTTCATGTGGATTTTCTTTATCATGGTGTTTTTTATGAGTGTGTTGATCATTGGGAAAGCTGCTTAACTGAAAATGAATATGTTCCTGTTGTAAATCTGAATATTTCACGTTAGTTTGTTTAGGTGGAGTTCTGTGACAGGGGTGCTTTTGAGATCTTTGTCTTGCATTCTGTAACTATAAACAAATTGGTTCTGTAGGCTGTGACAGTGAGTTGAGACACTGCATAATTGAGGACTTTGTTGGTGCCTGTCCTTGCCTTTTAGTATGGGTGTGCTGGTGAGGCTGCAGGATAAGAATTCTGTTCCACCTTGGTGGATGCTGGCCATGACTTCAGGCTGTCTGGCCAGAGCATTGCAGCAGTGGAGCAGACAGCCTAGCAGGGAGCACTGTATTCACAGGGCTGCATCTCTGCACCTTGTAATTTGATCAGCCCTTTCTCTCTTCCGGGGGGGGAAAAATGTATTGGCGACATTTTCTGGAGATCATCCCTTCCCGGCATTGCCTTTTTTCCTTTTTTTTAGCTTACCTTGAATACTTACGTTTTTGTTACATCTCACTGATCACTGTTCCTATAATTTCATAGGCTCTACCTGTCTATCTGCTGTGTCTTTACCTTCTAATATGGTTGAGCTTACTGAATATGATCTTCCTTTTTATCATTTTCTGCTGCTGAATGTTACTGTATTGTCACCACAGCTCCATTAAGCCAGATTCCCAGGGTTTCTTTCTCACTGAGTCAGAGGGCCTCTCCTCAATTCTTTCTCTTGAGACTAGTAATAGGAGGAACTTCTCCTGTCCTTCCTACGTCTTATTGCCCTGGGCATTCGTGCAAGATGTGCCTTTAAATGTTACTTGAGACTGCTAAAATAGGAGGCCGTGACTTCTGTCTACACTCATTGTATTTACCTACTAGTGCTCACCCTTTGTGTCCCTTGTCCACTCTTACATGCTTTTTAATATTTAAATTTCAACAGCTTACAGGAATGCCAAGGTTGCTCTGTGCATTACTTGGCACAAACTCATGATCTTACAGACTCATTAAAGTAGTGCCATAATCAACACTCCTTGCTCAACACTTTAGTACTTACACATATGGGAAAATGTTGCTGACAACACCAAAACCCCTCTTCTGTGTGTTAATTTCTGTTAACCCTTTCAGACGGATAGAGCTCTGGAGGATGTCTCTTGTAGTAGAGTAAGAAACCAGTACCCTGGGCATGCCCATGGCAAATAAATTACTTTTGCAAAGCACCCTGAACTTTGAAACCATGATATTCTAGATGCAGTGGGAGAGGCAGAATGGCATTGTAATAGATCCCAGTCAAAAGTTCATGTGATAAAACTAATTTTCATAATTGTTGCCATTAATAGGAGCATACCTGTGAATCAGTAACTTAAGAGCAAGGAGCTAAACTGGCAAAGTGATGCAGTTGTTATGCCCAAATTTATTGGAAGAACGGGAATTGTTCTTTTTATTTTGATGATGTAAATGATGCATTGAATTGCTAATGACAGGTTTTCTTTTGTGTGGAATAATTAACACTGTAAACTTATCTGGATTCTCATACATAATGCAAGCCTTAAAGTCCAGGTTTTAATGTAAAGCTAAACTGGGTGTCTAGCCAAGAATAAACTCAGTATGTGGAAAAAGTCTCAAGTGTGTTCCCTGTGTATTATCAGTTCCCACTCAACCAGGGTAGCTCCTTAGAAGACAAGCTGTTCATTTTCATTCACTGTGCAGAAAAATGATTGCATCCATTTGCCACATTGTTCAGGGTTTGGCACTTACACTGCCTGCTTAAGGAAACTGGTTTTCTCTTTGTTGTGGGAAAAAATATTGTCTGTAAAGCTGAGGGAGTAAGGTATTTAAAGATAAGGGTAAAATATTCAGAACATTAGTCTTCAGCATAGAAAACTGATGACCAAGGGTTTATTTAAGGCTTATGGGTGGCATAAAGAGTTATTGTTCACAGTCTCTTACAATATAGGAACTGGGTACAAGAAATGTATGCAGTGTGTGGCAGTGGAGGAGTCTGTACAACATGTGAGAAGGCTGAGGAACTCTTTGCAACAGGATTGGTGAGTGCCAAAAGATTATATGGATTTAAAGACGTAAGGGAAAAAATAGAAGAAAAATCTATTGGCATACTTCTAAATACAGTCACCAAGTGTTGAAAGGAGGAGCAATATTTCAGGGATTCATGACTGTAAGTTCTTCACTGCTCTTCATTCTACTGGTGGCACCCACTGGAGGCAGCTTCAAGGTTTAGACAGCCCCTTAGTCTGACTCAGAATACTTTTCTTAGAAATTCAGATTTTGTCCATGTCATTCTGTTCAAAACAAACTGCTGCAGTTGTGGGCTTGCCATGTGTAAGGGAAAATTTGCAGTCATAGGTGGATTGTGGGGCTCCATCATGCTGGTGCTTGTCAGTGCTCTGCATCCTTGGACGATGATGTTGAAATCATGCTTTGAAATTCCCTGGTACTTTTTATGTGAAGATGTGATGGTATTGAACAAATATCTTCCTTGCAAGAATATGATTTGAAAAATAGTTCTAACTATTTGAACCTATTAACCATTAAATTTGCTTTTTAATTCTTATCCTTTTCTTTGGGTCAGCGGACATTCTCAAGTGGTTTTTTTTGTCCTTTATTTACATACGGTGATTTTTCTTGATCTTGTAAGAAAAACTTGTCCATTTTTAGTTCATAAGAGCCCTGGATGTGATAAAGATTGTGAGCAGCAGATGACGAGTGCCAGTAGAAGCTGGTCCCTGAATTTTTGTGATACTAGGACCCTTGAGTCACATCTTTCGACTTGATCATCTTTCAGGGTAAAAATCATAATCTGACACTGCATGGCCATGATTCTGGGGACAAGGCTGATCCAAGGCCCATGCTGTTGGGGAAGCTGGAATAGGGAAAACATATAAATATGATTACCTAGCAAAAACTGTAGGTTAGATTGAAATGAAGACAAGCTTTGAGTTACCCAACCCCAGTTACTGAACAACTAGAAAACAATGGTATAGCCAGNCATGCTACTTCCATATAGGGGCTGCCTGGTTTAAAGCCAGCTCAGGAGTTTCTAACTAAACTGTAGGGACAGTAGCTTAGGTCTTAATGTTTGCAGAATCACAGAATCATTTAAGTTAGAAAAGACCTCTGAGATCATCGAGTCCAACCTTTGACTGATCACCAACCTTGTCAACTAGGCCATGGCACCAAGTGCAATGTCCAGTCGTTTCTTGAACACTTCCAGAGAGGGTGACTGCACCATCTCCCTGGGCAGTTCAGGCCAATGCTTGACAACCCTTTCCATGAAGAAATTTCGTCAAGAAGAAACTTGCTCTAAATCACCCTTGTCTGTTAGTAGGCAGAACTGTACATGACAGCTCTAGTGCTGAGTGAGACAGGACTGTTTAATCTAATTCTATGTGTCTTGGTCTTTTCCTCTTTCTTTTGTGTGCCATGTGCTTAGATCCAGTAATCTTTGTGGAAGGTTAAATCCAGAAATGGTTAATAACTATGATTATAGTAACAGAAAATTAGCTATTTATGCACTGAGTAACTCTGCTTACCATGAAGGCAGCAGGGTGACTTTATATTTACTGAGGAAGACAATGATGCTGTAAAAATACTGTTTTAGATCTGTGTGCTGCACAGGCCTTTGAGGGATGAGCTGACAGATGCTTTTGTTGTACCATCTCTTGGCAGAGAGATCAACTCTCTTTTTTTGTACTGAGTCACTGCAGTGTTGAAATGAGGAAAAATCTAACCTGTCTCTTGTGATGCCTTCACTGCTTTTTTCACAAGCAGAATTACAGAGCTGAAGATGAAATGTAATGGGATGCTGGGGTGTTAAATTTTCAGCTGTGCAGAAAGGTAGAAGATGGCCTTTCCTAACCTAGGAAATCTGTTTGTGTTCATGGAAATTGAAGCATGAAGATTCAGACTAAACCAAAAAGGATCATCTCGAACAATAAATGACATTCTGAGACAGAGAAAAGATTTTTCCCATGTTTCAAGAATTCAGATGTCACATCCTAAGCATCTACATTTTTTGTCCACTGGTTAGCAAAGCTTGGTTCTCTGACACTCCCAGGATTATGGTAAGTGTCTCAGAGCTGTTTCTCAAGAAATGCAGGAGTGTGGCAAGAATTCCTGACTGTGCATCAGTCCCAGTTTGAGAAGCTGAAGACCTGAATATGATTGTTTTGGAGATGGGAAAAGGAGACTATGGGACAAAAGGCAACTCCTCTCATTCTGTTTATAAAACTGGGAAGAATCCATCTTTTCTTATAAACTTCTGTTACTCAAGAAAAGAATATATTGACTCTTGTTTTCTTTCTTAAAGTCTTTTCATCAGTGACAGTACATAGGACCAAAGGTGACCTCTGGAGTTCATGTGCAGCCACCTCCTTTGTACTTGCAGGCACTGAGTGACCTAGAGCTAAGTTAAAGGAGGGGAGAGCAAGCTGAACATCTCTTTTTTCACTGTTCTCTGAAGTCCACTAAAAAGGAGAAATCTTTCTTCTTTGTTAGAGACAAGTCCAACTCTGTGGAAGGAACTAGAGGTAGTAAAGGTGTTTGTATCTAGTTTGTGCTGTGCAAATTAGGGCTTCATTGTCTCCAGACACCTTTTAAGAACTCCATTCTTACCCTTGCAGTAAGGAATAACAGAGATAGCAAGTACCTAGCTCAGTTTTGTTCTTATGCCTGTCTTTCTAAACACTTCTGTGCATTTGATTCCTAGTCTGCACGCCACAGACCACTAAAGATCTGCAAGGCCACCAGGAATACACTGCACCACAAAGGTGAGTGTCTCAGGTGGTGCCTTCTGGTCACCTGGGGTGCAGGGATGGGCCTTGGTAGTGAACTAAGTCATGCCTAAGTCACATGAGTTGCTTTGTCTGGCCATGACAGTACTGTAGGTTCTGTCAGGTGTAGTTCTAGCCATTGTGTTTGAGAAGGCAATCCGGAGGTGCCTTTGCAGCAGGATGAAATACAAATCTCACTGTTGAGGGCAGGATGTAAGCTGATGAGGAGCATAGCAGGGTGGAGAATATGGTCTGTGCAAAAGCTGGCATCTAGAACCACCTTGGTCTCTTCTTGGATACTCCTGCTTCAGAGTGTAAGTCCCTCTAGTGAACATCCAGAAAATGCAAATCAAGATTAAAGAAAGGGCATCTGCAATTTCAAGTAGGGTTTTTATCCTACTTTCAGAAGACATTTATTTAAAAAGTGATTCAGTACTACCTTGTAAGTAACCCAACTAGGATTATGGATTTTTCTGGGGAGCAGGTATTGCTGTTTGTTTCCTCTGCCATTATCATGTTCTGTGTCTTGACATTCACACAGCTACTCACAATAAATTTTTGCCTCTATTTTAAAAGAACTTGAAACAGATTTTTATATGTCATTATATTTATTCATATCACTCTTCATTGAACAAGACTTTGTCTATGGTGTTGGGAGTTGCTGGGGAGACTGCACACTACAATCTTTCCTGTATTTCCCTTTGGCTTGAAGAATGCACTAGTTTTGATTAATTTAAATGCAATCACAGAGATGGCAAAATAAGAGTGGAGCAAAAAATCACATGCTTTTAAAAAAATTACTTAAACCTAACCACAATTATTGTAAGCAGAGTGTTTCAGTGAATAAAATTATTAATCTGGGATTCACTGGGTATTTGCTTGCTCTGTGTCTGTCACCACTAACAGACAACTTGCTTAATAGTGGTCTTAAATACTGTATAATCACATCATATTCTGGTTTTGTTTGTTTTTGAATTCTCCATTAGTATGCTTAACAACGAATTAGCAGGAAATTTTTGAGACAATATAATATGAACAAATAAAGAATGATACTATCATTAATGCACGTATCTGCATGGCTCTGTTGTTAGTGTGCCAGAGATAAGTAATAGATCTGTCTCTTTTATTCATTCTATATTTTCAGTTCTAACTGAGCACTACCAACCTGCTCATTACATTTCAGTGATAAGAGTGCCTTTTGCTAATGTTTCACTGTAGCAAAAGTGGATTCTAACAATAAAGTTAAATAGATGGTAAAGTCATCTGGAGTAGTCTCAAGATGTTAGAAATTACTTTTACAGACAAAGCATTTGGCTAGAATGTGGAGTCCATGTTCAATGAGGATGAAAGTGATGGTTTGATTTCCATAGGACCACAGTTGGTTAGAGGATGGCAGCAGACACAGCTGTGTTGCAAAATAATGCTACATAACGTCAGCAAAATGAAGGTGAGGAAAGAGACAGGAGAAACTAACTAAACATGAGGTGAAAAATATAAAATCACTGAGACTATTGTTCAGCACCTGTGAGTTCACCAGAGCACATTCAAACTATGGGATAGCTGCTTTCATTTTACATCCCATTCACTGACCAGCCTGTGTCCGGGGTGGACTGTCAGCGACTCTGGGGCTGTATCGCAGCAGTGGGTCTGTTGGGGGGTAATGGGTTACTGTCTCAGTCAAGGACAAGGGCGCCAGTTTACCCCGAATCATGGTGATGTGTCCAAACCTTCACTAGCCTGATGCAAAGGTGGGACCCTGAGGACCCACTGTCATCACCTACTGGCAAAGTAGTTCCACTTTATCTGTCTGCTCACTTCCCGAAGGTAAATGTCTGGTGGCCTTCAGTATGAAGATTGTCTCTTATACAGTCTGGAAGGTTGGTTTTCTCTGGGCTACTTCATAGCACTATGTTCCTTCTGGCACCATGATTATTCAAGTAATTTTCTGTCCAGCTCATCCACTTTCTCACAGAAAGTTGGTAGCTTCCTCCACAGGAGGCCTGGCATGGTTCATAGCTGTTTTAAGTGTATTGTCCTGTCCTGCAGGTTGTGCCTACTTTTGATTAGCATTTTAATATGCTAGGTGAATGCCAGCAAGAGATCTTTGGTGAATGAAACTTCTGTTGCTTTTATTTAGTGTTTTTAACATAGCTGAAAACAGAATGGTGGTCACAAGATAATCTCTTTTCTCATAGTTAAAGGATGAGACTTAATGAAAAACTTTAGGAAAAAAGCTTAACACTAACACCCCAAACCCAAGGGTGAACTGGCTTCTCACCCCCTTGCACTGAAATAGTAGTGGAGTGCAAATGATCTCAGGGGTATGTTGCTCAGGTATAGGCAAAACTTAGTCACCTTCAGGTACACTGCCTCAATTCTGCTTTGGAATGTCATGTTCACTACCCTGCAAAGGTTGTTTGAACTGCAACAAATAGCATTCTCAACACCATGGTTCTAAGTGAAGTGGGCTGGAGTAGGTTATTTAGGACAGCACCCTTGAGCTGCATGAATTCTCAGCAGTGCTTCAAGCCAGCAGGTTTTGTGTCTCTAGGAGCATTATACTCGGACCTTAGATTCCTGAGGCACTAGCAGCAAACCAGTCTGGGGGTCCTGCCCTCAGGGGAATGGTGGAGAGGTGAAGGGTGTTGGAAAGAATGAGTCCAGGGCCCAAGTGTCTCTGCTGTGAAAGCACCTTGCAAATGTTCCTTCTGAGGAGTTAGTCCCTCACCGAAATCCTGAGACCTCTAGGGGTCATACAAGTGCTGTTCTAGTTGCTGGGGTGCTTCAAGGCTGTGCTTGTAGGCAATTTTTTAAAGATTAAAAAAAAAGCTGTGCTTAACCCTAAATGTGCTATTTTCTCCAACATGCAACAAGTGATGTAGCCTTGTAAGCACAATTGTTCCTGTTCATCCTGTATTAAGGACTAAGTAAATGAAGAATTCTATCCTATGGGCAAGTGCAAAGATTGCTATGAAAGGCTGCTTCATTACTTCCTCAAAAGCCATGCTTTAATTTACAGAGCATTTCAGGGGCTAATAGTCTTAGGAATAGATCTGATTTGAGGTAGGCAGTTAGTCGTCAAAGTACTGCAGATTGAAGGTTTCATGAGCAGTGGAGGCTGGTCCCTACACTTGGTCAGGATAGTCTGGTATATTGCTGGGACCAAGAAAGAAATGCCTGCTGGAGGCATTGGGAGCTATGGCAGGAGGGACCTGAGCCCTTGGCCAGGTTGTGGAGTTAATTTTCCCCCTGAGAGCCCTCACAAAGCTGCGCTTTGCATTGGCAGCTAGAAAAGTGTGGATAGCACCCCAGAGTTTTGGCTGCTTCTGAGCAGCGCTTCCCTCACACCTGAAGCTCTCCATGCACATGGCAGAGGGGAGGAGGCAGTGCTGCTGAGCAGGCAGGATGGCTGCAGACACTACCAGACTCTGTCATCAGTCTAGCTGTATTTGCTTGAATGGTGATATGACCAGCTTGGGGGGAAGGACTTCATCTTGTGCAGCAGCAAAACATCAGTCACTGTTCACTTCCACTGTGCAGCAGCTGTGACTGTTACATTGCTCTTTTGTAACTTGTATTTTCTTTAAAAAACCCACAAACAGAAAAAAAACAGCTGGAACAAGAAGGTAAATGTTAATCAGATCTGTATCAATACTGTCTTAAATCCACTAAATACACAAAGCCCTGCCTATAGAGAAGGAGCATGGCACAATTACTGATACAGGACATCAGAAAAGTTAGAAGCAATGAACCGAAAAGAAGGAAACCTTTGTGGGGATGCAGTGGGATCTAAAATTGCAGATTTTGCATATAGATGATAGGGCTTTATCACAGACTGGAGAGAAGCAATGGGCATATCTGCAGTGGTGTGGCATCTAGTTCTAATGAGGTGCTTATTTAAAGATGAGACATCAAAGTGTGATTACAGCTCTGGGCCATGGTCCCGCTGCTGCTTGTCTTGCTGTGACTGAGGCCTGCTCTTGTGGCTTGTACAGCAGCACGCACCCTATGTTTTTTTGTTTAGCACGATGTATAAATAAATTCCTCTAGATGGGGGTGAATACAAGACAGAACAGAATGATAATGCTTTTTTTCATCTCCTCCTCCACTGTGTTTAGTGGGGGTGCTTAGATAGGACACGGTGTATTGGTAGTGATTTCCCAATTAATTTACTTAACAACTGTAGCTTTTTTTCCTTTCAAAATTAAGCATCTCTTGACAAGTTTAGAGATGGCACTTGTAGAAATAGAACATTGTGCTGGAATAGCTGCTTTGATTAAGCTCTGGGTCCTGCTGAGGTGCTTCATGCCCTGGTAGTAGGACCACCACTTTGGAGGTATCCCACAGGTGCGTCAGGCTTACCTACAGCTCTGCAGTTCTCAGTGTTGACCCTTCAGGTGCACCCAGGCATTATTGCTGAATATTGCTGAATAAACAAACACAGGCAATTTCTATTACCGAGATAAAAATTTTTCTTTAAATGGATGAAATCTGTAGGGAAAGGGAATAGAGACTTCATTTAGTCCAGGAAAACCTGTGGTGGGGAGGGTGTGCTTAACAAAATGCAGCTTTGTTAGAATGTTCTAACTTTTTACCTGGTATGTGAGCCTCCCCTCTTTTTATTGCTCCTATGGATCATGCTGTCTCACTGTAAGTAAGATCATTCCAAAGAGCAGCTTTATCTATGGCAGGTAATTCACCTAATTGCATGCTATTGAAAGAAAAGGGTTTTACTCAGGTTGGGAGCTAGAAGTTCCAAGGTTCATTGCAAAACTAAGAGAAAAAGTATCTTATCAAAGATCTATACAATCACTTGTAGTTTGCTTTTGTTCTCTTAAATACTGTCCAACAACTCTGGATCCCATGTGAAGTAAGTGTGTTTACTTTTATGACCTCAGTATATAACAACTGATATTTTGCATACCTCTTCTGAGAAGATCAATGCTAATTCCTTTTGCTGCTGTAAGCGGATGTTGCACAGCCTAGCTTCTGCCTTGGCTTTTTTGCTTCAACTTTGCTGAGTTAAATGCCAGAGCTTTATTACCAGCTCTCTATCTGGGTTAATTTTCCAGCGTCTGAATCTAGTAATTGCCATTTGTAAATTTTCCTGGTGGTAAAGGTCACAAAGATAACTTGGCCCCCATAGCTTAACCTCTTGGTACATCTCAGGTTATGAAAGGCGGTGTTGAAGTCTGCTGATTAAATTAATTGCTCTTCTGAGGTTTCATCATAAAGAAAAACTCTTTTGCCTTTGTCGTTCACTTCCATCAAATTTTTACATCATATCTCAGAGTTGAGTTGGGAACCTCTAATTTTACTGGAGCACAATAAGATAGCAGAGAGTTTATGTCTGTCAAACATAAACCTGATCATGAACTGTGTGGTGCATAGATGCCTTCCTCTGCTTCATGAGACTGGAAACCATGCTGCTGGCTTTGTTTTCCCTCTAAACTTTCTGCCTTTGCTAAGAACACCTCCAGGCTGATGGAACTGGAACAAAGCCTGAGAATAAAACAACAGTGTTTTGGTGTCTAAAGCCACACAAACCAACTTTCAATGCTCACTCTAGCCCCTGCAGAAAACTCACTCATTAAAGTGTGTGCTTCTGAGAGTAGGATGCACTTTCCAAAGCTATGCCTGAGTGCATGAAAATAGGGGATCCAGTGCCCTAAATTAACCAATTCCTGTTTGAGGGAACCAGGAGCAAGCTAGTACCAGGATGTCTTCACAGAAAGCTGGTCTCTCCCTGTTCCTTACATCTGGCACTTCTGGTTAGCCTTTGCTCTCTTGCATTGAAATGCACAGGGCCATCTCTACTGCTGTTCCTGACAGTGGCACTGCCAGAGTCCAGCAGGGCAGGCAGAGCTGAGTTAATACCAAGTCATGCAGGATGGCCCTCTGTGAGAGCTGTTGGGGAGGATGTGTAGAGCGAACGCCCCTGTCCCTTCTGCATGCTGTCCCCTCCTGCTTTTCCTTGCTGACGTGGTCCTTACTGTGTTTTATCACTGGGTACAGCATTGCAAAGGTGGCATTGCAGCTTGTCTGGAGTTGTTGCAGTACAGCTGATGGTGGTGATGTGCTGACACTTACTGAAGCTTAGAAAGCTCTCTAGAGCCCCTGCACCAGAGAAGGCCACCACCTGTGGAGGCAATCAGCCCATGGACATCTCAAATGTCTCCTTATTATGGTCTGGGATCCCTATGGACTAGCATTGCAGTTCTGCCTTTCCTGCCAAGATAATCACCAAGGCAGCTGAAGCAACACCACTGTGGTACCTGTAAAATGTAGATTATAAGTTTAAAAATAGGCAATAAAGTATATTTATGGCTACATGAATCACAAGGCAAGATGTAATCATTGCAATACAGAATTACAGAATTGTTTGTTTGGAAAGGACATAAAAGATCCTCTAGTTCCAAGCCCCTGCCATGGGTAGAAGTACTTTCCACTAGACCAGGTAGCTCAAATCCCTGTCCAACCTGGCCTTGAACATTTCCATGGATGGGTTATTCGCAATTTTTCTGGGCAGCCTGTTTCAGTGCCTCACCACCCTCATAGTGAAGAATTTCTTCCTAATACCTTAGTTAAATCTACCCTTTCTCAGTTCAAAGTCATTCCCCCTTTTCTTGTTACTACATGCCCTTGTGAAAAGTGCCTCTTCAGCTCTCTTGCAGGCCCCTGTTAGGTATTGGGAGGTGCTATAAAGTCTCCTTGGGAGCCTTCTCTTCTCCAGGCTGAACAACCCCATCTCTTTCAACCTGTCTTCACAGGAGAGGTGCTCCAGCCTTCTGATCATCTCAGTGGCTCTTCTCTGGACTTGCTCCAGCAGGTCCATGGCCTTCTTGTTTTGAGTGCTACAGAGCTGGATGAGGTACATTAAATAGGAGAATCCTGAAATGCTTATGGGAGTTCATAGAAAATAAGTAACATGAGTTGCTTCAAAGCACTTTGTGGGTACTTTTGTACCTGTGTTCGTGAATCAGCTAGAGGCTCATGTGATTCCCAGTGCTGAACCCCAGCTCAGGCAGTGGGCTGGGGCCAGGATGCCGCAGCTGCCTGACCACCCCTGGCTGCCCTTCTCCATGCAAGTCCAAGCCTTTGGGAGCTTTGCAGAGCATTTGGAGAAGAAATGTATACTGTAACATATGTGTCCTGTTGTACTGGGGAAAAACTGATTTCACCTGTTTCTAGTGCCTTTTCTGGATTCTGTTTTAGCACAGAATTTATGAATGCAATTATTAAATTACCTTTGAAACAGGTTTTCTGGCAGCATATAGTGAAACAAGGGCAGCTTTAGGAAAAAAGGCTCTCCAAGCAAGATCTAAAGGCAACATTCAAAATTATTCTTCAGATGCCATCTCTTTCCAGAACATCCAGTCCTCATGTCTCCTCCTTTTTTACTTAGTCACTGCACATCATTTTTCCAAAGCCCAACTTCACAGCTCCTCTGCTCCATCACTTCCCACCTTGAAAATAATTTGCAGCATGTCCTTGTACTTGATTTTGGATATCTGAGATTCCCAGCTGGAGCCAGTCTTTCTTGCCCCTTGTGCACAGGACATACTTGATACATGAGCAGTACTCTGCCCAGTATGTCCATTACATCTGCTGCACTTCTGCCAGATGTCAGGCTATATTCCTAACCAGGACAGTGTCTGGGTATGATCTGAATAGCCTGAACACCTATGGCAACCCCTGGCACTGAAGTTGCCACCTACCCACCAACACAAATTGCTTTCTGCAATATTGGGGATGTTACAAGCTTTATTTGTTCCTGTGGATAGAGTGTGTCTGCTATTTCTCAATACGCTTATCTTGAATTGCCTTGTGGAAAGTAGCTCCTTCATCCATAACTCCTTCCTTAAAATCAATGATAGAAAATACCAACATTTTCAGAAATGCTCAAGATGAGATTTTCAAGGGCACATTGCTCTAAACTGAGTTTAGTGCCTCAAAAACCAAGACAGAATGAGAGCTAAATCTTCAGAACTGCAGAGGAGCTGCTGCTCGATGGGTAAGCATGTCAGAGTAACTACCACAGTCTCCAGAGGTGGATGTTCCTTCCTACCTTCTCCACAATGAGTCACTATTCTCCCTCCATATTTCAGCCCCAGGAAAGTAATGTATAACTTAAATGGAAGCAATGACAGGGAGTGTACAAAGCACCTATGCAAAATAAAAAGGAATGATGTCTGGTTGAGCTTCTATCCATTTTATTTGAGAGGGAGAGTACTTGTATGTTGACAGTTAATAAATAAACAGGAAACATGTTCATTTGCAGAAATCCCCTGAGCTGGAACTGCCTGGAGGCTGAAAGGATGCTGAGGAACAGTAGATAAACTTGTCCTGTTCTTTCTCTTCCCTGGCTATTGACTTCTGCCAGTGCTGCACACTAAATCTTGGGCTAAATGGATCCTGCATCAGACTCAGCACAGATATCTGTAAATTCTAACTGTGCAGCTGCTAAAGAGATGGAAAGATCTTCTTGGGGAATTAATGTATGTCCTCCTAGGTTGTAAATGGTGGAAGCAAATCCATCACTCTGCTTCTTCTCCACCATTCATCTTGGGCTACTTTGAAATACCATCTTCTCTCTTAACATTCCCTTTAGTAGCAAGCAAGTTGAATAAATTCAAACTGCTTTGCAGTTTCAGCTGAGCAAGTGTCGAATTTAGAGTTTAAAGTAGTCACAGTTGTCTTGTCCTGGTAAAGAACACCCACAGTACACTGGACCAGTACATTGCATGAGGCTCCTTACAGTGGGAATGTCCAACCAAAAATCAAAATTTCACACGAGCAGTTGCTTTGGCAACAGCCTGATTGCAATCTGTCATCTAGCAAGCTGCCAGGGTAAGTCTTTCCCAAGTGGGGAGGTGTTGGCAGCTCAAATCCATGGGAGCAGAAGTGATGGGTCAGGGCTGCAGTACGGGGGCTGACACTACGGCTGCCCAATGCAGCACTGCTCACTCACTGTGTGTGTCTTTCCTGTTTGAGATGCAGCTCAAGTGGATACCTCTGAACAGCTTTTTGGCAGAAATTTTACTATGATCTGCCCAGCTTTATCATTTGTATCATAGTTCTTGTATAAGCTCATCCTTGATATTGAGCCTTTTATGTCAATTTAAATGTATCTATTTCTAGCTTTCATCAATTTGAGCCTCTTATGCCATCTGCTACATGTCCAAAAGTTGGTATCTTACTAGAAAATTGCGATCTGCTATATTTACCCCTCAATCAGAGATATTAGCTCATTTGGACCTGGTTTTTATCTTTGATCAATAGATCCTGTAACAGTCATCAAAAGCTTTTGTTCCTTCTGATCAAAGTGGAAAAGTAAAATGTAGAGAATCACCTCCATTTTCCTTAGCATTCCTCTGCTTTTTGAGAAGAAGAGGCTTATTCCTTGTCTATTTTCTCTCTTCTCCACCCTCTTAAGCCTCATCTACTATTAAATCTTATCTTTTGGGTTACCATTATCTTCTTGAAACAAGCAAAGCCCTAATTACACTGAATTTCCATATTAAAAACACTAGCAGTTCCTTATCCTGCCCTGCCATTTCTGGAGCAAAACAGCTGCCTGCATAAAGCTGCCCTTTGTTCTCCTTGTTGACCTCTTGCAGGTTTTTCCACTCTGCCTTCACTTTTTCCTTCCCCCTTCTGATTTCATTAAAAGAGTAGCTTTCATCTTTTGTTTTGGGAGGTGTGCGTTGCCATGTGCACTCATGTGCTGGCCCTTTTGTGTTGCTTTCACATCAAACTCAACCAAAGTGGAAAACTTACAGGGAACAATATCTGAAACCCATAAGCCCCGTCCAACTTTGTGACATTGTGCTGCTCATTAGACCAGGGTTGTACTGTCAGAATGCAAGGAAAAGCATTCTGGAAGTGCTCATAGATACAATTTTGTCAGAGGATGACTATACTTCCACCCCTTCTACTCATTTTGGGGCTTATCGATTGGCCAATTAATAAATAGCCAGGTAACAACTAATTAAAAAAAAAAAAGAAAAATGACTGTTCTGGTAAGACTGGAACCGACACTGGGAAAATACGGAGAGACTCTAAAAAGCCTGTCAAGCTTAGTTTATAATAATACTTTTAAGTTTATAATTGAACTACCAGAAAGCTGTTCTGAAATATTTTTCTGGCAGACGTTCTCTTTTTTCCCAGCATAACGTATGGTGCTAGGATGTCTTAGTAATCTCCTCTTAAAGACTTGTCATGATATACACAAAGTCATTGAGTTATAAGACTATTACATGTGATCTCTTATCTCATATAGTATGTTTCAGGGTGTTTCTAAGTTTTGTCAAAGTCAAATCCTGAAATGCTTCTTGGTAGGAATTTTCCATGGCTGTGGTAAGATGAGAAGAACATACCTCTGTGCAGGTTCAGTCTGATACGCCCCTCAAATTAGAGTCACAGAGGAGTAGTGTGGCAGGAAGCCTGTTCATCCTTTGTTTTTCATTAATATTTTTATCTATTCCATAATACAGGCAAGGTAGCCTCTGTGGATCACAACAGCCAGGTCAGCTCTCCCCATAGCTTTCCCTTTTTGCAGACATGAAAACCCATTTCTCAAGCGACTTGGAAGGGAACCCCTTAAAGGTGAGCGGTGACTGCGGTGTGTGTGCCAGCACTGCCATCGTTAGAACGCCGAGACTATGGCAGGAGTAAGCTGGGGCGAGCAGCAGCCGGGGCAGCGCTCACATGTGGAAGAGCTACAATTGCTTGATCCTACTCTCACTGATAGCTCTTGCTGCCGGCCCCTCCTAAGCCTTGAGGAGATGCGTAATGCCATTCATTGTGCAAGCAGCGGGAGAGAGTCAGGAGGAGATGAGAGGAGGCTGGTGGAGTAAGCCTCCGGGGAAACACAGTTGTCAGGGAATGGGGGGCTGTGTTGGGCCCAAGAATTATCTTAGTCATAAATCTACTCTCAAGAATAAATGGGAGCAGGAGAGTTGCCAGTTAATAAAAAATGGCTCATAGCAGAAAATATTGGGGCTGAGCATCAGAAGCAGCCTGACAGGCAGAGTCCCAGTGCATTGTGGCATTGCCCAATTTCATGTACAAGATGTTTTCTGTGCCAAAGGTGGGGCTTTCACATTGCTCTGCCGTGCCATGCTTACCTGCCAGGGCACTGCTAGGTGTGCTTCTGCTGCTGTGCCCTCGCCATCGCCCTGTGGATGCAGGCAGGCTGAGACGGGAGCACATGCTGGGCTGATCCTGCAGAACTACCTTGGGCTGCACAGCTCACCCCTCTGCCTCCTGCCCGTGCCACTGCAATGGTTCCTGGGGAAACGTGGCAGACCGCAGCAGGAAGCTGAGCCTGGTTAAACACAAGCCCTCGCTCCTCCCCTTTGATCCTTCCTGGCCGGTGGGGCTGGTGGAGCCAGACTGGGGCTGGCAGCAGCGGTTCTCCGGGGATGGTTGCAGGTACTTGGGGTGTGTGGCTCACCTACCACTGCTCTGGGCTGGTCAAAGCTGAGCCAGCTCCAGTTCAGAAACCTGGATGTCATTATCTCATAGCACCTGAGATGAAAAGCCCTGCTTAACCTGTACAGATGTCCAGCTGGCATGTTCCAGGAGATTGCAGCAGTACCTTTACAAATCTTCAGCTGGTATCATAGTTAGGCCAACATTTCCATGGATTGAGCAGACTGCAACAAAAAGCTGTTTAAATAATAAGACTAATGTTGCCCTAAAGAAGATATTAGTTATGTGTTAGCATGTGGGAGTGCAGCCAAACAAAAAAAAAACCCCAAAAGCAAAAAGCCACAATTCTCAGAAATCAGCAGGCATGCCACCCTTGGTGCTGAAGAAGACAATCTCCAGTGCCTGGCATGCTGACAGCTGCTATCGCACCCATCACTCATTTGCGGTCAGTTCTCTGTGCTAGCAGGAAAATCAGTGTGTACCCTCTGGACTGCGCTGGGGACAAATCATGGGCACAGTCTGCAGAGTTTATTGAACATCTTCTGTCTCCATTAAGATTTTCCCAGCCTGTGTCCTCATCTCAGCTGACAGTGCTGACTAAACATTGCCTTGCCCAGGATGGTCCCCTACTCATAACCTCACCTGCTGTATCTCAGGGGCCAAGACTGCCCTTGTCACTTCAGGGCTGCATGCTGGTCCCTGGGGATGCTCCATCAGGAGGGAGTTGGTGAGTGTACCCTGACATCTCCACACATTCTTGGAGCATGCTCCTGATCCAGGGTGGTGGCACACCTGTGCCTCTGGTTGGTCTGAACTGGCTTTCCTTATCACAGTACAACAGAGTGTGCAGCTCACCAAACACCCAGCTGTCATTTCAATAGTTGATGATATACTGGAGATGAAGCACAAATTGTAATAATTACTGCTGCTTTATCTCAAAACACAATTGGCTTTTGGGAAGTTGTTATTCATACTCTGGTTGCAAAAGCAAATGGTGGCCAATCCTCACCTGCAATAAGCTGATGTGTCCCTAAATGCCACAACCAGGAAGAAATAGTGACGCTCACTGAGAGTTTTCAAACTAGGAGAGTATTTTGTCACAAACAGTTGCCTGGTTCCAGTCTTACCTATGTTAAACCACTCTGTAATGTTTTTTTTTTCTCTCTTATGGGCAAGTAATTTACTGTAATTTAATGATCACAACCACATGAAATTTACTTCCTTGTATTAAAAAAAAAAAAAGAAAAGAAAAATAGGATTAAATGTCTCAGTTTATCTTTCCACATAGGTCACATGGCCAAAGTTGATTGTAAAATGTTGAAATACTAGTTTGAGCTGTAGCCAGTGCCAAGTGCTGTACATTTCCGTGTTCTCCCTCTCCTCCAATTGCTCACAAAGATGTCACAGAAAGACAAGGAAGTTCATTTTCTCAGGGAGTAGATTTTTTTAATGTAAATTTAAAGTACCATTTATTATCCTCTAATTCTTTTACACCTTGATGCTGTCCTAGTCCCAAATCCAAAAGGAACAGCCTAAAAAAAACTTGTATAAAAGCCAAAATGTGTAACAAAGTCACTTAATCAGAGAGTGTCTCAAAACCCCACATGTGCTGCAAGGAGTGGGTCCAGAAACCTGAGGTGAGACCTTTGTGCACCCTGCAGCCTTTTGTGAAAAGAGCAATGCAGATCCCTGTGTTTTTGGGGTGTATACGCACCCAGGCAGGGGGCTCAGGCCAGGGCAAGGTGGCTGAACCTGATGAACACCTGTCTGGCAGGGACACTGAAAAGACTGGTTATTTGAATCAGCTTTTGGTAATTTGGCTCGTAAGGGTGATGGATGTAAAGGAGTTAGGGACTCAGAGACAGTATAGTGCCATACAAGACTTGATTTTTATTCCCAGCTACAAATGATAGCAGACTTCCCTGATTTCTTTTTCCACAAGCAGCAGCTTCTGTTTGCTGTGGTGGAAGCAGCTTCAGTGCTTCCGTGCTCTGCCAAGCTCTTGGCAGCTGCCCCATTGCTGCTTGGATGCATTACAGCTGCTGACTAGGATTGTGTCCCTCTGCATCCTGCACAAAGGCTGGTGAGCCAAGGGATCCATCTACTGGAGTGAACCTAAGCTTTAAGGGAATACTTAGCTTATCCATGTGGCCAGAAAGCCTCCTGCAAGGGACAGCATCCAAAAAGTCAAAGACTTTGTACAGCCAGTGCATGCATAACAAGTTTAATGAGTTATCCCTTGTCATTGCATGCCCTTTTGAGTGACTGTAAGACACCTTGATCCGTAACCTACGGATTTGTTACAGGAATGAGAATTGCATATTGTAGTTATTGCTTCAAAAGTTTGGAACAAAGGACATGCTCTAAGGGTAGGCTGGTTTGCCTCTGACTGACATGCGTCCTTCTCGCTGCTGGTTAGCTTGAGGTCACTCCTGTGGCTTGTGTAGGCTGTTTGCAGAGGTTTATTTCATGCTTAATGTAGATCTTTGGTATTACCTGTGGCTTCCCTCTTCCCACCAGTGAGGGATTGCAGGCAGTGGCTGAGCTAATGCTGAACTTCCGTAACATTGCAAAAGCAAGCAAGGATGGGCTCAAAGTGCAACCTGGCTGGCAAAAATTACAGGTGTGTGTTTGGAAAGAGATAAAAAAAAAAAAACAAAAGCATATTTTTCTTCCCAGTAAAAGTACGACGGTGTCAGCCAAAATGTGAAAAGTGACCCAGCTTCCTCCAGGGCAGCCACCACCCTACTAACCAGCTGCATGCAAAAGCACAGGAGCAGTCAGTGTGGGCACCAGCCCACAACCCAGGCTTGTGATCTTGTGTCTCCAAATGTCCCGGGGAAAGGCAGCTGTGGGGAGCCCTGGTCAGAAGGAGGTGAAGCCCCAGGGCCCACTGTGGGGCAGAGTTTTAACTTTCACAGTCTGTTAGATGGAGATGGCTGACAACTGACACAGTCTGTTTAGACAAAGACACAAAGACATCTGACACTATGTTGGGAAGACACAGGCATTTGGTACATGTGGGACAAACCTGAGCACACCTGAGCATTTTTCACGGTAAAGTTTTCTGGTGCAGACAGTCCTTGACTGGTCATCTCCCACATCCAGGATTTGCAGTTTTGCCTGAGCGAGGACTGTGAGACAGAACTGCTGTCTTCTTTGATTAGCAACCAAGTGAACTCCGGTTCTGGTCTTCTGACTGCAGGAAAAAGAATCTGATCTAATTCATCAGCTTGACAGAAAATATTTCACATTGAAGTACTTCTACAATACGAAACTTCTAAAACTTTCCATAGTCTCTTTCCTCTTTGGCAACTTGAACAATCATAATTGCACAGCCTGTCTTTGCGCCAAAAGGGACGGACTTGGTGCCACAAAACTACCTTTTGTTATTCCCTAGCTTGCAGCTTCTCCCTGCAACTCCGTTCCGACCATTTTGCTGCCAGGCAGGACTTGGCTCTAAAACTCAGTCAAGTGTGATTCAGCATTTAATTGACACACTGGAGCATAAAACCTGACTTTTGCTGGCTTTTAGATGCACAGCAGAGGTAGTTTCTCTTGTTACAATGTAGGTCTCGAGTGTATTTATCTTACAGGTCAGCATGAAGGGCCAGGTTTTTGGCTGATAGGCATCCAGGGAGCAGAGAGTTCTGTAAATGCTCAGGTCTCATTCAGACCAGAAGTGTTAGGGGTGTAACACCAGCCACAGAGAAGGAAATGAAGTACTGCATCTATCTTTTCATATGTATGAAAAATGCATTTTGCATATATACTCTGAACTCTAGAGTTTTTATAAATGAGATGTTGCCATATCAGAGTGGTGCACTTGAGTTTCTCCTAAAAATCTGTTCATATAATAGTTGCATCATAGTTGTGCTACTGGATGGTGTTTCCCAAAGAAAGATAAAGCTGTTTCTTAGCATGGTTTTTAGGATTATACCATCCAGGGAAGGGCATGTCTGCTTTTCAAGATCATCAATAAAGACATTCAAAAAGGGAATGGGATCACTTTGGCAGCATTTTGAGTTGTCACAGTGCCCAAGGCCTCAGCAGAGCTCCTGACATTCCCAAGGCAACAAGGTCATCTTGAAAGCACAATTGCATTTCGCTGGTGTTTATGTTAATAACCCGAGAATGACTTGCATATTTCAACCTTACAATGAGTTAATCATTAATTAAGATCTTACAAAACTGAACTAAGAAATCAGCAGTCTAGAAAAATAAAGACATTATCTTGTAAAGTGTATCTTTAGAAAAAGTTGGGTAGATTAATTTTAATCTTGGGTAGCTTGGATAAAGGGTAAAAGGAAAGAGCAGAAACACATTTCAATGTGACACAGTTCTTCATCTCACTTGGAAAACATTGCTTTTTGTGAAGGTCATGCCTCATGTATAAACATCTGTAAAGGGCTGTGGTTTGCTGGTGGTTTCTTTCTCATCCAAGTGAATTACAGAATCATTAAGGTTGAAAAATATCTTTAAAATCATTGAGTCCTGCTAACCTAGCACTGCCATGTTCACTGGTAAACCATGTCCCCAGGTTCCACACTTATATGCTTTTTTAACACTTCTAGGGAATGGTGATTCCACTGCTTTCTTGGGCAGCCTTTCCAATGCTTGACCACCCTTTCAGTGAGGAAAATTTTCCTGATATCCAATCTAAATCTCCCTGGCACATCTTCAGGCCATTTCCTCTTGTCCTGTCACTCCTTACTTGGGAGAAGAGACCAACACCTTCCTGGTTACAACCTCCTTTCAGGTAGTTGTAGAGTGATCAGGTCTCCTCTGGGCCTCCTTTTCTCCAGGCTAAACACCCCCACCTTCCTCAACTGCACCTCATAAGCTTTGTGCTCCAGACCCTTCTCCAGCTCTGTTTCCCTTCTCTGGACATGCTCCAGCCCCTCAATGTCCTTCCTGTGGTGAGCGGTCCAGAACTGGATACAGGAGTTGAGGTGTGGCCTCACCAGTGCTGAGTACAGGGGGACAATCACTGCCCTGCTCCTGCTGGCCACACTGTTCCTGACACAGGCCAGGATACCATTGGCCTTCTTGGCCACATGGGCACACTCCTGGCTCATCTTCAGCAGCTGTTGACCAGCACCCCCAGGTCCTTTTCCACAAGGCCACATTCCAGTCACTCTGCCCCAAGCCTCTAGAGCTGCCTGGGGTTGTTGTGACCCAAGTGCAGAACCCTGCACTTGGCCTTGTTGAACCCCATAGCTCTGGCCTTGGCCCATCAATCCATCCTGTCCAGATCCCTCTGCAGACACTTCCTGCCCTCCAGCAGATCAACATTCCCATCCACTTGGTGTCATCTGTGAACAGACTGAGAGGGCACTCAATCCTCTCGTTCAGCTCATCAACAAAGACATTAAACAGGACTGGCCCCAATACTGAGCCCTGGAGAACACTGCTCTTGACTGGCTGTCAGCTGGATGTAACTCCATCCACCACCACACTCCGGGCTTGGCCATTCAGACAGTTTTTTACCCAGTGAACGGTATGCTTCTTCATGCCGTGGGAAGCCAGTTTCTCCGGGAGAATATTGTGGGAGACAGTGTCAAAGGCTTTACTAAAATAAAGTTAGACAACATCCATAGCCTTTCCCTCACCAGCTAAATGGGTCACTCCTGATAGTTCCCTGGTTTCTCCTTTCACCCCTTCTTGTAGATGGATGTCAGATTTGATGCCTTCCTCTCTGGTTAGTCAAGACTACTCCCTCAGACTGCTCTTCTCCACAAACTTGGTATTTGCAGCAAATTTTCTCCAGGTGCACTTACACCAAGGAAACAGCCAGGGAGTCTAGAGCACTGCAGATGAGGTGCAGCTTAGCTTTCTGTGTGTTTGAAGCATGGAACATGCTGAAATGAAAACGATGAACCAGTTCCCAGTCCTCCTGCCTGGCAGTGAGGACATGCAACAGAGATACAGGAATTTGTGCACTGGGTGGATGGAAAGAACAGAGGGATGTTAGCTCCAACTCCCTCCACATCTAGACACCGACTCTAAACTGTATGCAAAAAGAGATTTAGGCTTTTCAGAGGATGCTGGAAGAATGGAGAGATGCCCAGTATGTGTGCTGGGAAGGTCACCATCCTCTGCAGGTGGTGGGGCAGAGGAGTCAGTGGGACAGTTCATCTTCCCTCCCTGCAGGCGCCTGAAGGGATGCTGGCTGCAGTGCCTCCTGCCCCAAACACCCTCTTTCCACCTTGGAGGGGAGCAGAGCCTTGGCAGAGTGGGATGTTGCAAGGAAATAACAGTCTCTGTTTTTAAAGAATGCTTTATTCACTACATCCTAGAAATGTACCGTAAATGGAGCAAGAACTAAATAAACTCAGAGGCTTCTGACAATACAAAGAAGAGAGATACAATAAAATATCTAAAATATCAGCTCTTTTGAGAATAAGGCACACTAGCTTTTTTTTTTATATATACTTTTTTATCTTAGAATAGTTTGTTCTTAACCTAAGGATGTTCACATTTCAAGTTATTAGACTTACCTCAGTAGTAGTGTACATGAAATGTTTTAGAAGCAGATGTCAAGATAGGCATGGGCGGGAGGCTCAGCATGACCTGGCTGCCTGCATGCCTGGGTCCTGCCTCTATCCCTGGGTAATGCCTGCTACTGCCTTGGTACAGGCAGAACCCACTGGCAGCCAGGGGCCCCTCACGGTTATTCCTCATTGTCTCCTTTCTCTTCCTGCCACCTCTGTGAGTGGCAGGTCCCTTGTCCTGTTGGCTGGGAGAGGATTAGTGGGAAGGGAGCCATCACCCTTCCTCTCTCCTCTGTGGGTCAGCCATGGCATGGGGCTGGAAGTGGGCCAGCAGAGGCCCAAACCACTAGACTGCCTTTTCCTGGCCCCAGGGGTGTTTGTGGGTGGCCCAAGGACCCATGCTGGCATTTAGTGTTGAGCCATATAAGGCCTTAGACTGGAGGACTGGAGGAGGCAGTGCTGGCCTTTGTCTGGGGGCTTCTCCCTCGGGCTTCGCCCAGATCTCCTCCTCTCTCTTGCCTACACAAGGGCAGGACCTTGGGGCTGAGGTCTGTGTGTGCTTTCAGATGTGCAGGTACAGACAATAAAAGTTTTCTGGGAAGGGGTGTGGAAGGGCAGAGTCCAACTTAATGGGTAACCTCACCGTGCTTTTGCTGATGGGTCAACAGGGTCAAGGGGAGCTCAGCTTGTCTGAGCTAGAGCACCTAAAATACAACTGCTCAATTTTGAGGCAAGCAAAAGAAGTGTATTAAAAAGGTCACTTAACTGAGCTCAATGCAGTCTGGAAGCAGTTCAGTTGTCAAAATATGGCCAATGTGAAACCCCTTTGGTATGTACTTATACCACAAAAAGTAAAGGAACATTGTTTACTGACTCCCTGCTTCTCACCTTTTGTTACCAGAGCTATGTTTGCAGAGCTGATGCACTTCATACAAAGGGCAAGATATTTCTTTACTGTTTTACTATATTTTACATTCACTGCACTACTAAATAAAAGCCTTTAAACAGGCCACAAAACACTGCAATAATATATTTACTTCTTAATAAAACAAACTTTTTTATAACATTGCATTAAAAGGTTTTTGTTTTGTGGCAAACCACATACCATGTAAATTTGCAACAAAAAATGACTTTAAAAATGTATATTAAAAGATATTTACAAGCTCTATGTCTTAAAATCATTGGGTCTAAGCACTCCCACCCCTGATGTGCATGTACAACTCCAGTTGTGGAGAAGGGGAATTAAGAGTGGAAGGGAGGCTGGGAGGGAGGCTAGCCCTGTTTCACTAATTCCAGTATCACTACCACCTCTAGTACCTTTGAAATTTCTCATGGAACATGATGGAACAATGGGTAAGTAATGCTGCACATCCTCGTGGTGACAGCGTGGCTACTCTTGCCAACAGCAGCATACATTCTCAGTCACTACAACATATACTTCAAAGAATAAAATGAAGAGCATTGAAAAAAAGCCTTGGCTTTATACTGGATGAAGATCTAAGTCAAGACACCTCGCGCAAAATATCAACTACTTGTTTCTGCACATGCTCCAACTACAAGTAGCTTCAATAAATAGAAAATCCAGTTGCTAAGGAAAACTTGGAGCCTTTCTTTTGCTAAAAACAAGCCTGCAAATCACACTGTGAAGAGGTATGTGTGAGGAGGCTTTTTTTTCTTTTATCTTTCTCCCAAACAGGCAATATTAGTTACTTGTGATTTCAAATGAAAACGAGCAGATTGTCTTAATGCCAGCACAAAAATGTAGAGGTCTTGCACATTTTTCAAATTGCACTTTCCAGTATAATTTTTAAATAAGATACTTGTTGTTTTCTTCTTAAAAAACAAAACAAAACAAAACAAAACACTAAGGTATGTATTCTTTAAATATTGAATATACTCTTCAAAATATATTGTTAAAACTTTCCCTAGCTGCTCAGGTGTGTTTTTTAATATATAGCTGATATATTATTAAAGGCACTACAAAATAGACATCTCTGGAGTGCAGAAATTACTAAAAAATAACCTTCATACCACAAATATATTGAAAATATAACTGCTAAAAAAAAAAAGACCCTATGCAACTTCACTACAATGCATATAAATGCTCATCAGTGGTGGGCTGGATGCACTGAGGTCCTTTCGAAATGTATGAATACAGGCATGATAAATTTTTAAAAATAGCCTAAAAAAGTTAGTGAAAACTTCAAGCATAGAAAATATTTCAGACATGTTTTTCTATGACATTCTTCACTTTCTGCATTGTTTTACCAAGCCCAAATGTTTACTCTTTTGCAGACAGTTCTTTCTTCATAAATAGTAAAGTGTTCCTTCAATGTGTATTTCTTCACCACCCTCCTCTGCCGACAGTTTCAGTACGTCTGGTAGACATCGTGAATTGGCACCTGGATGGTGGCAGCTGGGAACGCTGGGGGGATGTAGCCAGCGTATCCTCCGTAGGCAGCAGCAGCAGCGGCAGCGGCAGCATTCTTCTGCAGTGTTGCTATTGTTGCCGTGGCTGCAGCAGGTGCGGCGAATGGCACATAACTTGTCCCATAAATCCCGGCGGCAGGGATCCGCTGAACGTTGGGAGCCATGGTGTACACCGGTGTGATGGGACGGCCCTGGAAGGAAAGGGTTCAGACCTCAATAAAAGTACTTTCTAAGTTGTAACATCCCACTTCCATGCCCTGGGTGGCAAACCCCCTAGAAGGGAAGGAGGCAACGGGAGGGTAGGCAGTACATGCCCTGTTGATTGAGAATTTTGCTGTCAGGGGAGACTGTTCCTTCCCTCACAGTTTGGGTCCCCCATAGTGGAGAAAGCAGCAGCCCAATGTGCAGATATCTAAGACAGGTCAGATGAACTTCAGAGCTGTTGGGCACTGTGACATCCTCAAGAGCATCTCCTGAATGGAAGCAGGGCAAGAGACTAGACTTTCCCCCCACACTGGGTGTGCATAGCAGGATGTATGGGAAGCTGGAAGTATGTCAAGCAGGATTTCTGTGCTGAACTCACCTGGAAGGGAGGAGGTGTTGAGACAGCTGGTATTACAGCTGCGGCTGCAGCTGCTGCAGCAGCTGCTGCACTAGCTGGGTCCTGCTGGACAGCTATAGGGTTGATGATGTGCTCAACAGTGTGGATTTTGCCATCTTCCATCATCTTGGCTGGTGGTGCAGCCTGAAACATGGAATACTGGGCACCAATGGCAGGGATGGCCACTAGGAGAGACCAGACATCAGATACATCAGGAGAGAGTTTCCAGGACCTCATGTCAAAGAGCTCTCCCTCCCAGCTGCACCAACTCTCCAGCAGTGACCCTGTGCTGCTCTTATCATGGGAGGTAGCCTTGTGTGCAGGCAGGGGACCTGGGGCACCTCTGCCCTTCCTATGTGTGGAAGCACTATGGCTAATGCACAGTGACAGGCTCAGTGCTGCCTGTTTGGTCCAGCATTTTCCCCCATGCTCCTGGCATGAGCATCCTAGAGCCAGAGTCCTCCCAGGGACTGGGAGCTGTGACCCAGATTTACACAACCCATTCTGATCACTGCTGTCCTTCCCACTGGCTGAGAGTGTGGCCTGAGCACAAGGAGTAAGAGCGTGTAATGTTTCAGTGAGGGCCCCGCTCCAGCTGTTGACATTAAGGAATATGTAGCTGCCATAGGAAGAGCTGCTCCAGGACAGAAAGTTGTGGTTTGTACTGAAGAAGTTACAGGCAGCAACTGGTCCGCTTTATATGCCATCCTTTGTCCAACCCTGTGAAATATCAGCTTATTTACCAGCATTTTCCAGGACTGGCTTGGCTAAATATGTTTTATCCCATCTGTCTGCTACAGGATCAATCTACTTAATGACATTAAAAAAAAAGAAACTTCTATTTAGGGAGTTCTCCCTCATGCCAAAATTGGATAACATGATATAATTAGAACCATGGTCTTTCAGACAAAGGGAGAACACCACTCTGGTCAGGATAATAGTGTTCAGGATGGTGAGTTTGTACATGGTCCAAAATGGAGCTTCATGGCTTGCTTAGGGAAGAAACATTCTTTGCTGAACTTTTCCAATAATCACAATAATTGCACATGGCCTGGCTATATACACTTGTAGCCCAGAAAAACCGATTGTATCCTGGGCTGTATCAAAAGCAGTGTGTCCAGCAGGTTGAGGGAGGTGATTCTGCCCCTCTACTCTGCTCAGGTGAGACCCCACCTGGAGAGCTGTGTCCAGTTCTGGGGCCCCCAATATAAGAAGGATGTAAACCTGTTGGAACAGGTTCCGAGGATGTTAAAGAGATGGTGCACCTCTGCTGAGCTGCAGTCACACTGAGAGTTGAGGTTGTTCAGCCTGGAGAAAAGAGGGCCTCTGGGAAAAAGATCTCTACTGCAGCTTTTCAGTACTTAAAGGGGGCCTGTAAGAAAGACTTTATGGTAAAGCCTGTATTGATAGGACAAGGGGTAACAGTTTTAAACTGAAAAAGGGTTGGGAATAAGAAAGAAATACTCTATAATGAGGGTGATGAGACACTGGACTGGCTGTACAGAGAAGTTTTGGGTGCCTCGTTATTGGAAGTGTTCCAGTTCAGGTTGAGTGGGCCTTTGAGCAACCTAGTGATCTAGTTTAAGACACCTCTGCCTATGACAGGGGCATTGGATTAGATGATCTTTAAGGACCCCTCCAACAGAAATCATTCTATGATGCTATGATTTCCACCATTGCCTCACATTGCACATGCAAGCATTCAGCTTGCAAACTTTTTAGTAGTAAGGTTTTTCACAAGGAAAACAAAGTAATCGATAAATAATAGGTGAAGGACTAAGAGGTGATGTTGGCACTTATGGGAGCTGCATCCACTAAGCCAGAAATGAAGCCTATGTGTATACAGGTTTCTTTTAGTGTGATGAAACTTTGCAGTGTGAAAGTGTGCAATTATGCATGGTGGAAGGGGTCACAGAAAGCAGTACTCTTGTTCTCATCCTGGAGACTACAACAAGGAAGCTGGTCAGATATCTTTCAGGCAGAGATGTGTCCTCCACCAGTGGACTACCACTGTTTCCTCAAGCACAGACCCCCATCTCATGAGGTTTTCCAGTTCTCCTTTTATACCAAGTCCAGCTGGTCAGGTCAAACCAGTTTTATTTCTGGTTTAAATATCTTGGATAATTTCTCACCAAGGCAAAGAGCTCACATGCTCCATTCTGCAATAACTTCTGGCAGAAAAACAGTAGCAGGCAGTTGAGGTATTGGGGTGACCTCTCAGGAAAATTCCAACTATTTGCAAAGAAATGAGCTTTAAGGTTGATCTAAAGAGTGGGCAGGAAATTTTGCAGTCAGTACATTTCTATTCCTCTTTTCTGGTAATGTGCTTTCAAAGTCATACCCTCTTCATAACAGAGGTAAGCCTTGTGTGTGGTGCCTCTTATTAGCTCAGCTGATCTGACTGGGGAAACAGGTACTTCTGTGCTCAGAGCCTGAGCTGTGCTGGAACCGTACAATAGGTAAAGGTCTGATAAAAAATCTGAATCTCAACGTGCTTCAAGTGTAGAAACATTTAGACTTGAGCTTCAAGCTTTTGTTTGGCAGTTGAATGAAATATAGACACCACTAATAAGCATGCATTTCAAGCTCACTTTTCAAGCATCCTTTAGTAATACCTGGAATTCCTGAAGTATCTTTGGAAATGTGTATAGCCGTAATATTTTCTGGTGGTGAGTGGGTAGTTTTCTCGGGAAGTCTGATCTTCCTCTAACTCTAATTTTAACAGCCTTCCTTTGTCTCTAGACTTCTTCTGACATTGGCTCATCCAGCTGTTATGAAGACCTCTTCACAGCCTTCATTAGATGCAAGCTGTAATTTTCACTGACATGAATGGAACATGTTTTGGGAAACCGCTGTAGCTCTATTATTAAACAATGCTTAGATCCTGCTGTTACAGTTTACTTGGAAAGAGACATAGAGAGAAAACAAAACAACAGGACTTCTGCAAGAGGGCTTGCCCCATCACCTTCAAGGACCTTCTTCCTCAGGCTGCTTTTTCAAATAAAAATCTTTCCAAATAGGGTCTTGAGGAATTGCAGAGCTTCAGCTTTCATCTTGTTCACCTGAGAAAGGCTGAGGAAGTGGCAGAAGGGGGCAATCCCTGCCCCAGCCCTTGGACTGGCTCATCACAGCCCAGCAGAGATGACAGCACTCCTGCAGGCATTGCACTCCTGCAAGATGGACCCCGAGGGCTTCCTGCATTACTCCTTTCTCATGCACTGATGGAGATGGAGCAGCTTGCCTCAGCCAGGGACTTTCCTGCAATGGGAAAGCCCTAGATCCTTTTCTCAGCCTCATACCACTGGAGAAATACAAACTAAACAGGAGAGGGCTCCAGCCTGGCTGGAAATCTAGGATAGGAATCTCCCAGGGTGAAATTAGCATTGAGGACATTAAAAGAGAAGAAGATTGCTCTTAGTCACCATGTTCTAGTGTACATGACTAGAAGGAGAGGGAAGTTTGCTTCCTCCTAAGCAAATGCAAAAGGAGACAGAAGGAGCAGGCATTGCTTTGGTCCTTTTTTCTTTGTCCTGAAGAGTTCCCAGATCTTGGTGTCCCCTGTCCCACTGTGCGTCTCTTGTATGATGAAAGCCTGGCCAGGGCCATGAGGCACCCAGCACAAAGGAGCACTGTACCCCAAACCTGGAGCCATCCCCACTGCTGCAGTTGCAGTTGTGAATTGGCCAGGGAGGGGTCCTCATATGCTTGAGACAGGGCTTGGAGTGGGGGCTTGCCCACCACCTCTGCTTTCCTCCCCTCCTTACACATACTAACCTGCACCAGGCTTAATGGCCACTGGATTGACTGCAGATAACTCCAAGTTGGGAACCAGCTCATATCCTTTCTCTTGCTGTTTTCCTTTGCCTTCATGGTACCTGCTGTAGATTCCACGGCCAGCTGAGTATCCCCCCAGGTAGGAACCCCTGGGACCCGGGGCTCTGTTGCCAGCTGCACCTCGCCCTCTGCCTCGTATGCTGCCTGCTTATGATAACAACACAGAAGATGGTGAATAATGGAGAGTGACAGCCCCATGGGGGAGTATGAATGACCCCAGACTAAGATCTGGAGGCTTGCACTTAGAAATGTGGCTGCTGAAGTCAGCATGACTGAGTCTTAGTGACTCTGCTTATGAAAACAGAAGTGCCTAAGAAGCATCCAGTAAGCCTATGCTTGTTTAGCTTTTGATATTTGTGAGCATGTATTAACTGTTCATTTATATTGAAGCAACTCTCGTGGCAAGTGTTACGGCTTCAATGCAGTCAGTAGAGAAAGGGGATCCTCAGGGTGATTTCTGTGCATTAGGAACAACTTCTGCTTTCAGCTGTCCTCCAGAGGAGACCCAAATTGTCAACTGGCTGCGATGGGACCCTGCTGAGATGGGACAACATCAACCTGGCCTTTAACCAACTTTGTCCCACCACCGCATGTATTTTTACTAATGTTGTTTAATTGTTTTATCTGCTATTTCATTAGTAAGGTGCATATAACCCATTTCCAAAAATATTGCCTTTATTCACCTTAGTGACTCCACATGTGTTATGACAGCAGTTTAAACACTGCAGTATTAATGCACTCTATGATGGTCTATTTGAATATTTAGACTGTTACTCAACTCCGTCATAGTTCATTGCAAGTACAAATCTGGAAATTGAGAAGCAGCTGAAATTCTTGAACAGCTAGGGTTAAAAATACTTCTTGGTTTATGTGGGTGCTTTAAGAATATAACCATGCTAAATTGCTTCTTCTATGGAAATACACATCAAATTTCAGGAAACTAATTCCTGTAAGTAGATAATAATTGTAATTATAATACCAGTTATAGCTGTTAGGGGTTTTTTATAAGTGATTTTTAGTTAATTTTTAATGATTGTAACCAATAACCAATTAAGGTGTACATAATAAAAGAGTTATTTTTCACTCACATGATTCCTTCTGCTTGTAGTTCTCAAATGGCTTTATGAAGGACACAGCACTATTGTCATTTTAATGTGGAGGGTAAACGACACCTAGAGAGCTCCTAACTAAGGCTTTCCCTAATCTCACTCCCTTGGATAACTAGGTCACCATACCCACGCCTCCAGAGCACTCTGTCATAGGATCCAGCTCTTTGAAAGGAGACATCAGAAGCTGGAATCGTTAGATTTGCTCAGACTGAGTACAACACTCATAAAACCCAGATCCCTTTCTTCCCCATCCCATGCTTGGTCTGTTAGCTCGTTCTTTACCATATATTTGATATCTCTGTCATACTAGCCCGTACATCAGCAATTATTTATAGCTAAATACACTTTCTGTAGTCATAAACTAAAGCAAGATCAAACAGAAATATGACAAAAGACCTGTAAAAGAGTATCAAGAAAAAATTGCACAGCACTAGCTGTCCTTTGGCTGAGGCAGACCTTTCACATCAGCCTGAGATCAAACCTGCCCATCACATCCCCTAATTGTGCTTACTAACCTTTCACAAAATACTCTCTGTTGGGCCCGATCAAGGCATTGTAAGGATATCCATAGTATGCTAGTGTGTATGGATCACAAGAGTAAACATAGTTAGGTTGCTGAGTTACTTCAGGGGTTGCTGCAGCCCCTCCTTTTGCTGCTTTCTGGTAGCGAGTGTACTGCTCCTTGTCTACCGGCTTGGCCAAAGTAACCTCCAGGCATGAGCCTTCTAGTTCAACACCATTAAGGTTGTTCATGGCATGAATGGCATCTTCCCTGGTTGTAAAGTGCACAAAGGCGTAATCTCGTATTTTTTTCACTCTCTCTACACAGCCAGGGTTAAACTGACCAAACACCTTTTTAATGGTGTCCTCTGTGGTCTCAATCATTAAATTTCTCACATATAGGATTTTAACAGTCTCCATGACATCTTCATCCACATCTATCTCTGGTTCCGCCCAGTCAACAGCAATTTGATGTCCCCACAGCTGGATCCTTCCTGGCATGAGTTTTCTCCTGGCCATGGCTGCTGCACGATGGCTCTCGTACTCCACAAAGGCAAAGCCTCTGTTCTTCATCTTGTCTGCAGCGCTGGCATACACGATGACATCCAGCACGCCTTCTGTCACCTTGGCAATCTCTTCCAGGATCTCCTCTCTCTTCTTCATCTTGGGAATGCCTCCGATGAAGAGCCGGCAGTTATCCACACTGCAGCACACACCCAGCAGCCTGCCGGGGCGGATTTCATAGTTGTTCAACTCCCTGACGGCACGCTTCGCCTCATGTTTCTGTGTGTACATCACGAAGGCGTAGCCGCGGTTCTTCCCATCAAAGTCCATCATTAAGCGCATTTCATAGATGCGGCCGACAGACTCGAACACGGGGACGAGCTCATCTTCATAGACATCGCGGGGGATTTTGCCCACAAAGACTTCGCAGCCACGAGGAGGGTGCAGGCCCTCCCAGCCGGGAGGAGGGCCTCCATACTTGCGTTGCCCGTTCTCCTGGATCATACTATATCCAGTGCGGGCCATGAGGGCCAGCAGAGCTGCCTCATTGGGTGCACCAGCAACACCTTCAGGGACTTTTGTGGTGGTAACATTGGTGGAATCATTGCTCATCCTTGCAGTGGAATCCTCAGCAGTCATGGTGTCAAACTCATTCACAGCGTGATAAAACCTGGGCAAAAGAAGAACGAGGACACTGGTTAAAAGCTGTTAGCTATCATCAGAATTCCACCTCTCTCTTTTATTTTCCTGTCATTGTTCTTCAAGTCTATTTTTCAAACTGGAACTAAGGTTGCACAAGAACAGAGGAAGAAGCCACACCAGCCCAAAGAGTGATACTGCAGGGATAGTGCATCCTGGACATAGGCACAGCTCCACTTTGAGGGAATGGATGAGGATCACCCGCCCACACCTCCCGGGCATCAAGAGCTGCTGTCACAGGACACCAAAGCCACACGAATGGATGCTACCAAGTACGTCAAAATCTCAAGACCTTTGAAAGCCTTGTCTCTTTGAAATGGCAGGAAGGAGATCATACAGAACTGGGAGAGAGAAGATACTGACAGGAAGCCAGTGGTACCCACCTACAGAACCCTCTCATCCCTCTCAGCCACTCATCAGTTAATCCATTTACTCCTGAACAGCACAAGCATCAGGTGCCACATTCCATGGTGAAAGGTGGCAAATGCATGAGAAATACCAGGCACTGTTTCCATTTGTTAACAACCCCTTGCTCCTCTAGACCTCCACAGTTACTGTCAAGTAAGAAATAATAAAGACACTTTAGCATCCGGGGTGGGGGCCAATTCTTGTTCTCTTGTGCAGAGTGATCTGACAAGCTTCTGAGTTGCCTGCTGCTCGTGTTACAATGTCTGACATGTTTGTCTCTTCCATTATTACAGCAGGACTTGACAAAAGCTGAAGAGAATCACTCCTTTATGAGAGGCAGTTTGCTTTAGACCAAGCAGACAGCACTGCAAGCCAGCAAGAGGAAGGCAAATCTTGGAAACCTCATTCTGCCTTTGAACACAGGCAGAGAGCAGGAAATGCAGACATACAGGAAAATGACCATGCTAATGACCAAAACTGTAAGATAGTGGGCTTTCTTTTTGAGCGCAATTAAAAAAGGCACCTTGGGACTCTGAGAGTAGTTAGTTCATTGACTTTTAAAGCTGCAAAGATCCATCAGACAATTTAATACAAGTGATTGTATATGACACGGACCATTCATTTTATTGTTATTTGCACCTTAGGTCCTATAGCATTTATCTGAGTAAATTGTATCTTCCACAAGGACCTTGGCTTTAAGGAATCAGAGAGCTGCAGACCCCATCACTTCCCTGTATGGCTTCTTTACCAACCACTCTATCACACAAGCAAGTCTGCAGTATTTCTCATAAGAATTTGTCTGGGTTTTGCTTCCAGATAGGATTACTTTTTAAGCCTTTCTCTGACAGACCAAAGTGTCTTTCAAGACCTCTGCTTATGCCTTGTAGTGATATTTAAGTCATTTAAAGAAGACACAACTCTGTCTTTTGAATGAAACTTGCAGGTTGAGCTCACAATTTGTCATTTTTTCACCTAAAATTCTTGTTTGTTGGTCTTTGGACAGTTCTCTAGAGCTTCAGCCTTTTTCACCTTTGCCGTATACAGGGATGAAGATCATCCTTCTTTCTTCTCCCCATGTCTCTGTATTGCCAAAGCCTGTTTCTTCACACCTTCTTACTAGCAAATCACATGGAGTTGAGTGATTTTTTTTCAGTTCTAACCTCAAGTCCTTTATAGAAGCACCACTTGCTGTGGTTATGCCCCATGTAGCAGGCATGACTTGTGTTTATTACTCCTGAATGCCACAACCTTGCATTCAGCCCTATCCCAACCACCTTTTGAGTAGATCCCACCTACTGAATGTTACACAATTGGCTCCTCTTCATTGTGTTTTACAACTCCATGAGTCTTTCCTTCACTGGTTTATTTGTCATGATTTGCATTCATCACCAGTTTGTTGATGGAACTGTCAAAATACACTGACCCTTGTAGGACACTGCAAACCACCATAAGAAATGCTCCCAATATCTGGGTTTGACAGGGTTATTAAAAAAAAAAAGGACGAAGCTTCAGACAGACTTATTTATTCTATGTAGTTGCCTTATTCAGTGAGACACAGTTTTCTCTCTGTCCTACAAGGACTCAGATATATACCCTTCATTTGAATGATTTGGGCATTGCATTGGTTACCATCTTTCCTTAGTACAGCAAGGCCAAGTCCACAAAAATACCAGCACAAATTTTAGCACCAAAGTCTGATTTGTATGGTTCACAAAATCCATTTAAATTGTAGTAACCTCAACACTTCAGATTTTTTTCAGTAAAGGTCCTGAGCTGCCCAGAATTGTGCTGGTCTATACGCAGAGATGCCTCTGCACCAGCCAGAGCAAACACCACTGTGCCTGGTTCATCTCCTAAATGCATTTGGGATTGGGAAAACAGACCTCTGAGCTTTGGTCTGTGGTAGGACCTGATCCTGCATGTGTTTTTTGGCTGTGAGTGTTGCATGCTGATGCTTTTGAGCCATTTTAATTTAAAAATAAGGAGAGCAGAGGAGAAGATAAAGGAAGTGGAGGACAGTAATGGTGATGCTGATGCTCAGGCAATACTTAGTAAACATAATTCATTTGAAGCCAGGTCTTTCAGGCATAGCTTCTTGCTTTAAAATGCTGTTGATACACGTTTCTCTCAGATTCAAATATCACCCTTTAACAGTCAGACATTTTAATTTTATTCCTGGGAATTATTTGAACCAATTAATAAAACTAAGGCAGAGTAAAACAACTTCATTTTTCACTTGAGAATTTGCACCTAAAAGTGGAACTTCACCATTCTTGGAATAAAAACAAAGCTTGTTATACAAACACTTTGGTGGGAAATAATCATTACCTTTACATGGGCCACCTGTTGCCTAGTGAAGTATTTATCACCCCAAGTTTGGCTAAGTTTAAAAACTAGCAATTCCATTCAAACCACCAGTTTTAGGTCAACTTACAAAATAAGTCTCTATATCTCTGTTATCTGCAGGGCTCTGTGTCTGGGGCTATAGTCTGGAAAGCTACAGATGATCACTGGGATTGTGGAGTGAGGGGAGATGAAACAGAATCTCCCCTGACCCCTGGAAATCAGTTGGTAATTCAGTGGCCATGCAGGAGACTGCATGTTCTCAGCACTTTGCATTGCACCAGCAGGATGATTTCTTTTATTGGAAGCTGTACATGAATCTGCTTCTAAGTGCTGCTGGCCATCTTTGCTGCAGACACTGCCATATACCATTTGTGATAGTGCAAAATTAAAAATTCCTTGTGAATCTAAAATGCATTTATCCCTATGTAATTTATTGGGAATCAAGATTGATGATCAAATGTGGTTTGGGGTTTTTTTCCCATGCAGCTACATATAGCAGGGTTTCATAAGTAGGTACTGCCTAAGAAAGCCATAGAGCCCATATAGCCCTAATTGTTGTAACTAAATACACAATAACAATGTATTCATTGCCACGTTATACAATCAACACCTTTACAAAATTCAGCTTTCATTTACCTTGATGAGAAAATGCACAGGCTGTCTGGTCTCAGAGCTCTTCTCTCCTGCTGTTACTGCCTTACAAAACGGGCTACCAACACAACCTAACACTTTTTCAATTTGAAATGCAATCTCTCTCAAGATAACAGTTTTCAAAAATACCAGTTTCCAAAGTGTTTAAACCCACTTGTGTATTTTTTAAGTCAACAGTAAACTGGTCATGAAAACTTGCTACCATGCGTTGCAGATGTACACAAGGCATGGGCTAGTACTATGGGTCTAGTGGCCTTAAAGCCAAGCTAATTTCCAATATCCAATATGTGAGATTAATGCTAAAAGAGGCAAAAATTTAATCTCCATTAAAATGCAGTGTCTTGTGAAATATAAGTGCTTGATTTCTAGGCTCTGAGGAGGAATGTACACCTGACCTTGATAACATGGATTCATAAAAGAGAGACAGACAAAAATATTTTTAACAAGAAAGGTTGTGTTTTGGAGGCAACTAAGTTTTAAATGATTCATTATCAGGACTGAAACAAGTCCTTGGCTTCTCCTCAGAAAACGGTAAATCCTGCTTGGTTGTTTAACACCACGTTAGATGGATGCTAACATCTGCCAGCCTACCAGGAGCAAAGCTTATGAGCCCCTCAGTTCATCATCTGTGCTCCAAGGACTGTTCCTTGCACAGGTGAGCTCCCAGATATACACGTTTCACTGAAACCATTCAAATTTCACTTCACGTTGCTTATGAAATTCCTCTGCTGCCAGCAGGACTGGTGTAAGTAGTTCTTGCCCTAAGCATTAATTTCTTTCTTTTTAAAGGTACTTCTTTTTCCACATCCAAGCATATTAAATTGCAGACTTACTGTGTTGGCAGTGATTGACCTAAAACATACTGTGAGGAGGCTGTTTAACTGAGACAGGTCTCTCATTAAGTAGACATACCACACCTTGATTAACAACAATTCAGGGCCAAATGGTGATGTTCCTTGTTCCAGGGCAGAGGCAGCTTGGGGCCCCGGCAAGAAAGTGATGCCCAAAGTCCACCTAACAGCATATCCCTGGGTTAGTCCAGCATCAGGCAGTGCCCTGTGAAGTTAGGCAAACATGTGCTCCTCTGTTGATCCTAGTGTGGTCAAATAGGCTTTTACAAACACAGGGACATCGCCAGCATCCTTGTGGCAGTAACTGTATGTCCACTTCACTCACGTGCTCCTATAAAATGAGGTTGTTTATGTTTGGACTTAGTTCATCCCTCCAGTTTTGTGTTATATAGATTTAGTGGCATCATGTATGCTTCTGTGGGTGATACAACTGCCAGCAGTCACAAAGCCTGGGGACAGGTGCCAGCACCACCACAGGCAACAGGAGAAACCAGGGAGATCTGCTGTCTCTGTGATAACTGTCCGGGGGAGGATGGGGACACCTGTGCCCCACCTGCAGACCCTGTACTGTATAAACTCCCACTGAGCTGGCAGGGCATGTCCTCATGGATGCTGCACAGCTACTGCTTCCTTCAAGAAACTGCCACACTTTTGCATTTTAAACCACAGCTGCTGCAGAGGGAAAGAGCGGTGCTGAAATTTCAAATACACTCTGTTGGCAGAGGGAAATAACAGCTACTGGTTTAAATGTGACTTTCCTAGTATTTTAGTTAAAATAACAAGGGAAAATATTGATCTTGATGAGGATGATAGGCAGCAGCTCTAAAAGCATGGCCATCATTAAAGTTCTTTATTTTCAAATCCTGACTCTATTCTAATGACAACTTTATATTCATAAAATGCACACAAAAACAACAGCTTGCTAAGAACAACTGTGTAACTTTATCACAAATATCAGACACCCCAGAAATGCTCCTGCTGAAAACCCAGTTTGTCTGTTTAGATATCTATTGGCTGAACAGAAAAATTCAATGGCTTCATCAATTTTAAATAAGGTAGTGACTCGTGCATTGCTTCAAGTGTCATGTGCAAGTTACCTCCCTTTTTAAAGATAACTGCAGTATCATTATACATCACTTTGCTCTTTCTTGCCAAGACTGTCACTCTTTTCCTCCCTGTTATTTGCATAAATGAGCTGAACAAAGCAAATGCCTTTCAGACTGTTGCCGAAGCTGCGCCATGGCATGCCCAACCACAGGGTCCAGGGCCAGTGTGGTTTTCAACAGCAATTGGACCACACTTGGTGTCCTACATTCTGCCATTAATGAAATGCAAATGTCCAAGGTTGAAACTTGTGGTGGGTCAATGCAAGAGAGTGCAGCATTTCAGCACAACTTTTTGGCCAAGGACCTTTTCTGAAGGTCTTGCAGGCAGGAAAGGGAAGGTTACATGGGATGGATGATGTCTTCACCCTTTTACAAGAAAGCAGTACCTGAGGTCAACAGGCCATGACAATGTCTGCAGTGTGTCAGACACATTTCTTTACCTGCAGCTGAACTGGGTGAAGAAGTTGTCCCAGGCTAGGTGAAACATTTTGAAAAGGTGGATTTTCTTACTCTGGATCATTTTGGCAAAACCATGTGGAAAAAGTGGTGGACTGCATCAGCAGACCTGAAGGGGCAGGAACACCAGCTGGCAAGAGACTTGATGAGTACCTTGTGATGAGCAGCTTGGAAGAAAGTAACCTCAGAGATCATTGACAATGACATGTCTTTCTGCTGTGCAATTTATCCTGCTGCCAGCACTGCTAAAGGATTGCTTATTCTCATAATCATCTGCATGTCTGAATTGGGTCATCAAACTTGTCCCTCTCCAGCCAGGGTCAGGAACTTTTTGGCTCAAGTGCTGCACAGAACACGAGACGTGCATGGAGCAACATTTGCTGCACCGTGTATTTCCCATGTATGTTCGGACAAGAACATATACAAGCAGAGGCTCTCTGCCCACTAGAAGTACTATACTTAAGTATAGAGAGCAACAGTGCCTGAGGGGTAGGATAAAACCAGCCTACTAAATCCTGAGGCTAGCTGCTGAAATTCGGACAAAAGGAAACAGCCTCAAGTTGCACCAGGGAAGGAAAGATTTCTTCATCGAAAGGGCTGTCAAGCACTGGAACAGAGTGCTCAGGGATGTGGCTGAGTCACCATCTCTGGAAGTATTGAAAAGACATGTAGATGTAGCAGTGAGGAACATGGTTTAGTGGCGGACTTGGCAGTGTTCAGCTAATGGCTGGACTCAATGATTGTAGAGGTCTTTTTCAACCAAAAGATTCTATGATTTTAGGAAATTCCCACTTCTGCTATGGTGACACTTGACATCCTAATCTAGGGCCTATCATCAGAGTTCTGACCACTGATTTCATTGCAAGAGTTTGCATTTCATGCTTAAACTTCAATTTTATTCTGCTCAGTTAGTAATGCTCCCTTTGTATGGGACAAGTTAATGTTCTGGGCCTGAAAGGAAGTTTTCAGGGTGGATTTACTGCAGAGTGTTTTCAGTTGCTTAAATTTGTCCTAAGTGGCTAAACATGTTAAAAATGGTTGGTTCCATTTAAAACTCACCAAAATCTGTTGACTTTGACTTTTGGTTGTATTAGGTTCAAAGAAAGAAACAGAAAATAAAGTCTGATATTTCTAACAGTGCTCACATCTAGCACTACTCCCCTGATTTTGGTTACAAGACTCTAATGGCTGCAATAGGGATATATTTAAGACAGTGATGAGCACTACAGAAAATCCTGCTTTAAAGGTTTTGCAGGGACATGTTATGTTCTCCAGGCATCAATCAAAAGCAATATATTTGGCTTAAAAAATTGTAACAAAATTACTAGAAATCTGTTATTTTGCTTCCTGCTCCTTTTTAACAGGAAAAAACCTGAAATTATTCTGTAAATTAATATCCTGGAATTTCCTAGGTTAAAACTTGAATGCTAATCAGAGAACTCAACAAGGAATTTGTACAATCAACAATTGGCTACAGCATCAAACTAGGATATGAAAGTTAAACTTCTTATTTCCATCATTGTCATTAGAAAAATAACAATCACCGATCTAATTCGCTTAATCATATCATACCAGTTCCCTTAGCCTATTAATCTTACCTTGCAGCAATTTTATGTACAATTTAAAAAATGGAGCTTAAATTATGACTCACATACAAAATAAAGTTACCTTGTATTGTGAAAATATTCTGCCTATTCTGTTATAAACCCCCTCTGCATCTTTCTATGGTATATTTAATCTTGTGTGTGATCCACTTGCATTATCCGTAAGCACTATCAATGCCTAGCAGTGAACATTCCCAGGTGGAAGGTCCCTCAATGACCTGACCTCGTGCTTAAAAACTACAAAAATTATATTCAGTGAGATATGATTAATGATATTTCAAATAATTAATAAAGCTTTCCTGAGTGTAGCTTTGTTTCCTGCCATAGCTTTTTGATGATCACAAGTCAAAATGTGTTCATGAATATATGGTTTTACCATGGCAAGAATGAACCCACGCTGATGAAAAAGTTATTGATGTATCACAGCACCACCAATACCTAGAGCATCGTACTAACATGACCCTGCTTCTGCAATGTGAATTCTGTTAATGCAATGCGTGTTTCTTGAGTGTTTTTATGCTACTGCAGTGCCAAACCAGTCACCTCAACTTAAACCACTTCTGAAGGAAGTTTGAGTAAGCAAAACCCAGTCTCCTCCCTTTTCTGCAAGTCATTCAGAACTTTGTCCAACAAGTTGTGTAACCCCTGTTATCCTGTTTGCCCCAACTCCATCTTTTACCCACTCCAAACTAATTCGTAACTCTCAGCTATTTCAATCGGACTTGTTACTAGCTGAGGCTGAAGTTATTATCCTGCAAGATATTGAAGCCACATGTTGAGGAAATCTGAGAAGATGAGAGACGGTTTATGTAACCACTCTTATCAGCTGTCTAAATCAGGAAACAGAACAACCATTCCCTTCTCCCCAAATTCCCATATTTCAATCTAGTCAACAAAGTCTATCATTACCGTGATCAGACAGGAAAATGTGATATATAAATTTCAGTGTAGTCTTTCCCATTCTGGACGAGGTGTATTTGATGGGAAACTTTTTGCAGTATTTCTTTACCACAAAGGCAATTAAACACTGTTCTCCACAGAAATGCTGATACAGGTACGTGTGTCCTCCTCATTAACTGTCTGCCTTAGAAAGCATTCTGCTTGGAAAGGGAGAAGAGTTTCATTCAGGATGGACTAGAAGCTCACAAGCTTTTGCCATAAGAAAGACACGAAAAGCAATGTTCTGCAACTAAAAAACAAAACCACAACTAGAGGCACCTGTTAATTATTATACAGGAGAGATAACACATTCACTTATTTCACTTCTTATCCTTCTGAAGAAAAATCTTATATATGAACACAGTGGTTTAATTCAATCATTGAAAATGTCTGTCAAAGGCTTTGCTGAACTCTGTGGAGCAGGGGTATGCGTGCACGCGCTTCTTTGTTTTTATAACACAGGGCACTTTATCTATCTGTCTACATAAACATTACAGTAATATGTTCCACTCTGCAGTGCAACCAAGAATATCTTAAAAAGTTCATAACCTACAGTTGTCTTTTCAGCTTTTCTGATCAAACTTTTTCCGCTGACTCTCCTGGAGATCCCAAAGTGAAACATAACACATCCTGCCTGTTCATATAAAGTCTACTTGCTTAGTCAAATTTATTACAATAAAAATAGCTTCAGACTTTTCAGTTTATCCTAATCCCATGCACTGCTTCTATTGCAACATTCTTGGCTTTGTGTATACCACGTGAACACTGCAACAACAGGGGGCCCAACCTGCAACCCTGCTTTCAGCAGGAGGCTGAGATTTCAGGGAAAGCTGAAAGTGGCTCAATGTGTTCCCTCCCCCTCAGGTCACAGAAATTAAAATCAACATAAACCAAACCACAGTTGAGATGTGAATGTTCGCTGCTGAAAGTACATTAAACTCAAAGCATTTGGCTTAGTCAGTGGCTGGGGTTTTGTCCTTTTTTTTTTCCCTTTGTTCACTGACATCTGACCCTTTCTATAATACGCACCTTGCACCACTGAAACCCAGTTAGTTATTAATTAAACTCAGGTACCAATGGCTGACTTCTACATATCACCATTTTAACTGCCTGGTGCTGGCTGTGCATGGAGGAGTGGGGGCTGGAAGTCAATCGTCTTTCCTGTGAAATTCCGTCGTATCGGCAGAAAGGAGCTGGGAAGTGCAGCAATTTGTACCTGACCTCTGATCTAAGAAGTTTGTACAGACCTTTGAACGTTGGATTGGAGAATTGAGAAACAAGGTTTACAAGTACAAGGAAGAGATTTTCAGCACTTGTTACCTGTGCCCAGTGTTAATATTATAAATTAAAAAAAAATGTTTAACCAAGGCAGGAACTCTCTCAGGGGGCACCACTCCTGTGCTGGGTTAAGTCAAGACAATTTAAGTCTACTGAAATTACAGCTCACTTGGAAATATCTATGGTTTTGAAATGAAATTTCTGTTCACTCTGGGAAAGGAGTGGGATTTGAGACAGATAGAATTTGAAATTCACCTTTTTTTGACCTTAAGTGAGATTATTTTTTTAATTAAAAGCTGAAGAAAGAAGACAAGGATCATTTGATTCAATATAATTTCTTCAGCAAAGAATTGAGCTGAAATGCAGAATTGAATGGAAATTATTAAAAAGTAGCAAAATGGTGACTCCTTTGTTAGCTTTATTTTTATACAACATATTATCTAATCTTGGTTATACAGTGCAGAGCTATATGAGAAACCCATGGAAAAATAATCAAACCAACAACATTACAACAAGTTCTTGACAGACGGTCATGTGGCCTTGTCTCGACAAACATAAAGGATGCATTTTTAAGTTCTGTTGGATTAACCGCATCAATTTAATTAAAAAATTCTCTCAACTCTTATATACAATGCAAGGTCTTTGGTGCAGCACCATCAGCTAATACCGACATGCACCATTGCAGACCGCGTTGGGTGTGAAGGCCTTCAGAGATCAGCTGTGATAATAGGACTGAAAAAGATGATCTTTCTGCAATGCAGTCTGCCAGGCCATGGAGCACTGCACGGGATGGCAGGAACATTTGCCATGACATCCCTCACATGTTCTGAGCACAGTTTGGATGTGCAAAAGGAGAGGGACTGCTTTACAGATACATTTTGAATCATGGCTTCAATCCCACCTAGCTCAGGACAGGGCACCATTATATACAGCTGATGCATCTGGTCCACATGTAAATTGACATTTTTGTCATTGGTTTTAATTGAAACTTATTTTCACCAACTACATTTTCTTTTCCTGTTTTAAGTTCAAACTTCACTATTGTTATCAGCACTGACCCCAATAAAACAATAAATTAATAATTAAATAAATAAGAGTGAACAGATTAACATCACGTGTCCAATGTCATATACAAGTCTTACACATTTCACATGCTGCTTAAGTAGAATATGAATAGAATAGTATCAAAGCTGACTTTCTTAAAATGCTGTCAAATTTCCAGTATGCAGATTTATATAGATTCATTTATATTAATAATGCTTGCATATATACCCTGTTTACTTAAACCTCCCTAGCCACCTTAAATCTACAAGCCCCAAATTCTGCACCAAAAGCTGATAACCCACTTTTACGTTTGATTTTTTATGCTAGTCTCGAAAAAGCAGAACAAAGTACCAGGCAGCACAGACAACAGCAGAGACAGACTGATTGAAAACACAACTTCACACAGTTGCAATTTGCTACCTTTCACTTCGTCAATTTAAGATAGTAGAAAAAATATCTCTGAAACATGATTTTGTTTTCTTCTGTCTAAAATATCAGTGGTTTAGTGTTCATTGTTCTCACATTTATTTTGGTATTTGCCATGCAAACTCTTTTAGATATTCACATGTTGATCTCACAGTTCTGTCTTACAAGCAGTTGCTTAATTCTCAAACAACTCCTTAGGACCCTCTAAAGGAAGGCAAAACCCTGAACCCATACCTTGATGATGACATAGTTTTGGTCTCAACTCCCTGATAAATGAAAACCAAATAAAAAGCCCTACAGAGCAAACAAGATTTCCCTTACCTCTCCGCTCCTGCGATCGAAGTGCAACAGGTTAAGAGGACTCACGCCTTTGCCCGAGCAACCTTTCTTCCTAATGGCAAGGGCTGTGCAACCTGGTTATACAGTTTATGCATCTCTTTATTGGCCAGCGAGCGTTAGCCATTTAAATTCCTTGGGAGTCATTTGTTAAGGGCTCTTAGGCTGAGGCTAAGTGGGTGGGACGGGAGGGAGAGGGGATGTTAATGCTGCCAGATGCAGAGAGCTCTCCAAAATGGTTTGAAGATTAATAGAAAACTGTCTGCAATGAAGGGATCTTTGGAAGAAAGTCTGGGTCCAACCTTCAGGGAAGCACAGGAAAGAGAAATTGTAACATTCTTGCAGGTAAAAAGAATTTGAAGAGAAAGATTTCATACAAAATTCAAAACTTGGAAAAAAGGGAGTGAAACATGTACAAACAACTCCTTCCTAGCACAAGGCGTTGTGCAAATAGCTTGGGTTACTCACAACAGATAAGATAAGGGCATATTTTGCTTGACTGCAGTAGGCTTTTTCAGTGAAATATTTTGTTTATGTGTTTCTGGCAAAATTATTTCAGGCTGCGCTGAATCAATTTACCTTTGGTTGTAGGGAAAACAAAGGGTCTGCAGCTCCTGGAGTGAGAGGAAGTTTTACCGATCATGTCGGTGGTGGGACAGTAGGAATAACTCGGCCTGTGCTGTGTACCCGACATGCACTGTGTCAGCAGTAAACACGGAAACTCCTACGTGTTTGCTCAAAAAGAAAAAAAGCACCTGGTGCAGAAGTAAAAGCACAGGGGTGGTAAAACATGATTCATGACAGTAGAAATGGTCTGTACATAACAACGGAGCATTAGGCCCTGGGAGCTCTTAGGCAAAGCAAACAACACACCTTCTCAAGCAGCCAAGAGGAGGAACTGCTCCGAAACACTCTTTGGATGATAGATTTGCCCGGCTGGCAAGCAGTGTGCACAACCAGATGGTGGGAGAAGAGGGAGCAGGGCATACCTTGGGAGATGGCTAATTTCTGGGAAAGGAGACAGCGTGAAGAAGGCGAAAAGCAAACAGCATATTGCAGAAGCAAAACAAGTACAGTTTTCAGTCCTTTCCCAGGTGTTTTTTTGCTGGCATAGCCATTCCTTTTTTCTTTCTCTCCTTTTTTAACTCTTTTTTCCTCCCCAAAAAATAAAGCTTGGTCCAAAACTCTATCCAAACGGCACACAAGCAACAACTTCCTAGCATCGACATTCACAAGAAGAAGTGTCTTAACCTCTCAATGACACGTCATAAACACAAGTATATTCTACAGAGGACGCACTGTCCGTTTGTTTGAGATTGTCCTACATAATAATTTATTCCTGTCCTCTGAGTACTTTAGTCTGGGCATGTAAAACATAAGAGACAACCTGATATTGACAAGTCAAAGGCTGGTCAATAGGGAAGAGGGGTGGTGCAGTCAGTGGGTGTTGAGATAAATGCTCTAATATTAGAAGGCTCCAAGTTAGAGAGAAAAATGTGGAGGATGGCAAAGACTGGCAAAAGAAGCATCTTTGTGGCAGTTTTTGAAAGCAAACAGGAAGGAAACCTGTTCTACCTACACTGCAAATCAATGGGTGATTGCAATCACTCTGTTCTGGATTTTTATACTTGTTTATACACTGTACTGGGGCTGTGGTGTGTTAGGCACTGTACAAACACACCTGGAGCCTGGATCCTGGTCCCCAAGTGCCAGCAGCCCAAGTCTACTGTGCAAGTCTTTCATCTGCAGAATTCGTCTTTGCAAATGTTAACACGTTAGCTACAAGAGCTGCAGAGAAGCAGGTACTGCCCTGCAGGCAGGGAAGCTGCAGCATGGGAATTTAAATGGTTTACCCAAGACTATGGAAAGAATCAAAATTGGGGTTAAAATTGAGGAGATTCTGCCAAAATCAGATCCATGCCTCAATCCTACTGATCTCTCTAAGAAAGTGAGCAAAAAAATTAGCAGTTACGAATTTGCAAAACTCCATCAAATTAATTGATTTTTTAAATTCAGTATCTTTCTCTTACTTCATATTTTTGTTGGAAAACAAACCAAACTTTTAGCTGTAAGTATTGTAAAGTGAATCCTATCAGCGATGACTGTGTGTGTACTTGAATGCCCAGAGATTACTATTCTGGTGTAAGTGAAAAAGCACTGATGCTGGGGAGCTGATGGGCTCATTTTTAGAAGGCTCTTCAAATGCTGTGTCAATTAGGATCATGTAGGGAGCCCTCTCGAACCCTTGGCTTTCATTTCACACATTCACTTTTAGCTGCATCCTGTTGTTAGTTTCCAAGTTATTTTCCTATTATTGTTTGAAGCAAGGATCATCAGCATATCAAACTGCTGCAGGGTATTCTGAGGTGTTACCATTCCCAGCAGCAGAATTTAAAAATATATTAATTTTTCCTGCAGGCTGAGTTTTTGTAAGGAACTTCAGAAGGTTGGGCAGAATTCTGCAAGCATGTCTGTCTCCCACCTTTCCCTGACATTAGACACCTGCTTTCCTTTGATTTCAAAATCACCATGTTCATAATGATCGCATGACCCTTTATATACCTCCTTATGATAGCACGTAAGGAAGAGTGGAAAATTGTTAAGGGCAGAGCCAGGTAAGCAGCAGGGAGGATGAGCTGTATATAGACCCTATGTTCCTCTCTTCATACAGCATCCAGTGCTCCGGGGTAAAAATATAAGCACAACTTCTTTCCTAATGTACAGCTGACTACAATGAATTAAACCCACCCTGTGTTACAATAATACCATATATATTTAGTTGTTTTGTCTTTTTAATTATTGACAGTGAAGCAGGGGCCAAATCCTAAGAGATGTGAAAGGGAACAGTACAGACCAGTCCATGCGCATGTTTCTCTTAAACCTTCCATTGCCTTTTATTCTTTCCTATAGTGGGATTGCAGGTGAAAGGTTTTTCCTAAATAATTATTCTCCTGAATATAGTCATAGAAAAGGTTGGAAATTTGAAGAAAACAAGTGATATTCATTGGAATATGCTAATGCCTGTCAATGGGGACCTTCTCCCAGATGCAGAAAAGACTTCCAATGAGTTGCTGTGCTTCCCCTCAGCTGTCTCTCTTCTACAAGCAGACACATCAACTGGCCTTTGCAGATGGAGTACACTGGGCTCCTCATTGTGATGACAAGCACTAATGAAGCATTGGATCTGCCTTCTGTGATCCAGAGGCTGACCACAGACTCATCATTTTATTGGAGTGATGTCATTGTCCAGATGAGAGTGAGTATTTTTGATGATTATGGTAGTAAATAGGTTTTCAGGAGATATTTCATGATGGCAACTTAGCAGTATGTGACAGTGCAGACATGTGAGCAAGTGAAATGAGAAGGGAGAGTAAGAAGTGAACAGTCGGTTGGCCTTTATGGTTTTATTTGGTCTTCAAAAACTAATGAGACAATGCAGTAGAAGGAGAAGGGAACATACCAAGTAAAATATTTCACTGAAAGGACACATGAATCTAAGAGTAACCTGCAAGGTCTCTAAACCCAATCTCAAAAATTCTTGATCAGTGTATTTACACATAAACCCAATATCAGTCACAATACAGCCATAAAAATTGGGATCTCATAATGTAACAAACAACATTTTTTTCCCTTTTCTATCATTTCCTTCTCTTTTTAACAAAACCACTTTGTATTTGGTGGAACAGGTTCGCACATGTTTATAGAACAATTTTGTTGCCTATTTGAATGTTTAAAGGGACAACAGCACTTTATTTAAATTAATAACATGTTATTTTATGCCTGTTCTTATACAATATGAGTTAAAACAGCAGATTTTGTAATTTCCTGATTTTCCTAAGCTATTGCAGACCAAAACCTGGGGAGATCCTTCAGAGAATATAAAGTCTGTAAAAGGTACAGCTTTCCAAGTTCTCTCACATCCAAGCTCTATGCATAACCTATGTCAACGTTTTGATCTTTACCTTGCCACATCACAGAGAATTGCCCTTTTAAAGAGGCTCCTCATCTGCTCTGCCAGCCAGCCACATGCCCTATCCCACCATGGAGATGACCGAATTGTAGACCTGAAGGTGGAGTACCACCGGGGAAATTTGGCCAGGGACACCTTGGGCTTTCCGGTTTTGTTTAGTCTTAGGCTTCTCTGGTTCATGGGCAGTGGGATTTGCTCTGATAACCTTTACAGTCACTAGGCAAAGGTTTTGCTCTATTTTTAGCAAAAATCTATTTTATTGTCATTCTGCAATGAAAGTCAGGACAGAGGATCACTGTAACAGTCAGGCTCAGCGTCCCCATGTAGAATTTTGTGCTTCCATTTAAACTTGAAAGCAGGCTTTAGGTTCCAAAATGTAAGAAGACAGATACTGAATAAACCCATTGAGTGTAATAGATTTTAATTAGCACACAAAACAGAAGGAAACCAGAAAAACACAAAGGTGTGGGAGTTCTTTTGTTTTGTTTTGTTGTAAATAGCCATAGCCATTACATTTCTGTGTCATGTTTGCTTTCCATTAAAATAAATACAGGGTGACTTCTGGTAGACATATCTACAAGGGAGGTTAATATGGTAATTGCCTTTCAGTCCTAGCGTAAATAAAACACTCTGTAGGAAAAAGGTTTTGCCCTCACAAGCCTGATGTGGCTGCCCCAGACCACTGTTTCACACTACAGCTTCACAAACATGTTAAACTGGTGGCATCAATATGCCCAACACCATCCTTACTGCAGCCACTCTGTGCTGCCTCTGCATGTGCTGCCACAAGGATTTGTGCAGCTGCACCATGCACCCACCCACACCACCTGAGCACCTGTGCTGGCAGACGGGTAAAAGAGGGTGGGACTTGTCCCTCTGCCAGCATTGCAGGCTTAAAGCATTTGTCGAGTCACCAGCATGGAGCAAATTAATGGGAAAACAGGGAAAGGATTTCTTTTAAAACCTGCTGAATCTGGTTTCACAGCACAGCTCCTCCTCTGAAGAGGCCAATGAGATTCCACAGTGGGGTAAATGAGAGCCTTTTTGTAACATCAAGGAGCTCTCTGAATCATACAGAGAGACCAGAGGCTAGAATAGCAATTGCAACTCTTTCTAAGTTTGTATGCAGCTGGTGAATTTTAGCTAGTGAGAGGCTGAAGGTCCTGGAGGAATCAAGGAAGGATGGGCACCACAGTAGTGTGAGATCAACAGGTCACCAAAAGGTACTCAGTGGCCACCTCCTGTGGCTAGCACAGATATCCAACCAGCACAAGCCAACCATGTACCAACCAATTTTGATAATTAAAAGGTTCCTAGCAAACAACATTCTTGCTGATTCCTTCCAGGGCCTTTTTGCAAAGAAAACCATAGGGTTTTGTGATACATGTTCACAAGAAGGAGAATAAAGACCTCCAAACCTATATTTACAGGTGGCTTTCAGAATCAGGGTATGACAATGACTGTGGTTAGCACACACGGTCCTTGTTTCCTCTCCTCCAGTAGTTGCTCTGCTTTTTTACAGCTCACAGTAGAATATATTAAGGAAAAAACTTCCTCCAGCCAACAGACATCATCTTTGGTCAGAGCATAAGCTTTTCTATTTTCGTTCTTAATGTCTTATTGAAAATGAAACAATAAGCATCACATAGAAATTGTGTGTAAAAAGAGGTTATCCAAAAAGAAAACTGGCACAGTTTCCTTTGGGAAGGCAAATTTATTTTTCTGCTTCCCAGTAACATGAAGGAAAATTTTAGACTACAGGAGACTGAATGATCTGCTGGGGAATTTACAACATTCATTAACTCCAGCATCTCTTACATTATATTTTATTAGATGTCCACAACTTCCATTTCTCAGAAGACTGATTTACTTTCAGGATTAGAAAAAGCAGCTTTTGGTGATGTCGGTAGAGTCTGAACTGGCATGCACAGCAAAGGCGTCTTTGCCAAAGAGGCCTGCCTTAAGCAGACTGACATTTATACTAGCCCTGTGCTTGTTAGAACACCTGTAATGGGACTTCACAAGGAAGAAACTTGCTATGACTGAATCACCCATCAGTGGTGGGTGCTGCCATGAGTCAGGAGTGGTGTTATATCTCTTGGCCCCTGGCACGGCAGACTTTGTCCATGTAGTCCAGGACTGATTCTCCCATGTTGTCACATGTCCTTGCCTTACCTAACCTCAGCCCAGCACTCTGGCTCCTCCTCTGCCAGCATCTGCATCCTGTCTGCTCCTCTCCACTGCTGACCTTCCCTATGGGCAGGAAGGACTGGGGCTGCAAACCTGCTTCCAGCTGAGCTTTCTTCTCAGCAGCCAACACTGTACCAGAAACAACCTGCAGGCATGCTCGTCCCGAGCCACTGGTTTGGGGTGACTTGAACTATATTAGCTGAGATGTGCTTCTGCAGTGTAGGAAACAGAATGGATTCACCTTTTATTCCACCAAACATGGTATCTACAGCACAGGCAAGTCCTAGAGCTACATCTGTATCAAGCCACTTGCACAGTACAGAAACGGAAGTGTAACATAAGCGACTCTTGAGAGAAACTTTGCAACCTTGTGGTAAAAACGCTCACCTTAACCAAACATGCTTAAACAGTAAAAGGGCACTTTCACCTCTGCAGCTGCACCTGGGCCGGGGCCCACTGGTGGTGTGGGACTCTCAGGCATCATCTCCCCAACTGCCAGAGCTGCCCAGGTCACCCTGTGGGGTAGAGCCAGTCTAATTAAACTCAAAAATTCTCAAAGGCTCTGTTAATGGGCAGCACTCAATAATCACAGCGAGGTGATTTTATTTACAGAACTATACTTCTGCTATAAACCACGTCTTTCTCAAAGAAAGATCCCAGAGTGCTGCTGACATAACTTACCTTAATAGATACTTGACAAGATAAACCAGGCAAAGTGTCTGTGATTTCAAGGACCGTAATAGCTGAAATATTTAGGAATGAAAAGAATGGTCTGAATGGCTGCAGTTATTAAATCCACTAGTTAAATTGCTCTTTCCATTTCTCAGTAAAGAAAAACGTCTCTACAATGACCCAGGATCTGCCACTCTTGAGCCACTGACAACACCTAAGCAGGAGATAAGTCTCATTCAGGAAGAACCTAAGCCCCACACTTCCTATCTCTAAGGGAAGGTTTGTATTTTCAAGTGGACATTTCCAAACTGACAGTAACTAAATCCTTAAGTTCAGACTTGGAAGCTACATAAAATGGTCCTGAGACTTTTACTTCAGCTGAAAGAGGGGTTGGAGCCACAAAATGATTTCTTCTGAGCAGTAGCTGCACTCTCAGTTCTGCCCTGTTTATCTCTCAGATTTCTTCTCTTTTGCAGGGTGGATGCATGTAGACACTTGGACTGCCTAAGCTGGGCCCTGTGGTTGAGGCCACTTTGTTTTCTGGGGGAATAAGAAGACTTCGTCTGAAAGGTTGTCTGCTGTGCTCTCTTGGGGTTCAGGGAAAACAGCCCAGCATGTTTTATTCGTTAGCAGAGATACAACCCATTTGAACTACTGTTCTCAGCTGTGGGGCCAAAATAATGCTCACCATGCACCTGAGATATGAGCTCTTTGCAAGGATGCATCTGCAATTAAAGAGAAAATTGCAGTTTTTCAGTGTAATAAATGAGTGACAAATGGCTGTAACCATGCAGAGATACTCCCTTTCTTTGGAAAAAAATTAAAAAATTTAAAAATTAAAAATCTTCTCAGGAACCTCAAAAGGTCACTGACTTTGCCCTTCCTAAAAATAAGCAAGCTAAACTCACTCTTCACTAAAGGAAGCACATCTAATTGCTGGGAATACATATAGGTTATATCTTCAAAGTAAGCATTTTACCAAATATCCAGAGAAAGAGCTGCAACAGTCTCTATGCGAGCTAAAATGGATGAAATCTGACCCTTTTAGGGCTGTGTGCTGTCTTCAGAGAACCACTGGAAGTAAGCAGAGACCTCTGCATGGGGATATTGCCCTTCCTGCTACCTCACTGGTGAGTATTCCAAAAGATTAGCACAGAATCTCTGAATATGAATATGTAATATATTGCTGTCTAGTACATAGATTAATGTGGCAACCACCAGGTTGTCATCTGTCCAAATACTTAGACTTTCACATCACCTCTGAGCTTGGAATTTTCTATCTGTAAAAGAAAGTATTTGCTCTGTTTGTATTTAGGAGTGTATGTGAGGAGGTGGTTGAAATTTTGTTGGTGTATAAGTTTATTTGAATGAAGCTAATACACTCGTGCCACATCATCATGCTTGACATGAACTATGTTACATCAGGGTTTTAATTTGACTTCTCATATGTTTCATGGTATGAAACTGGTCATATGTACAAGAGAGCACATTCCAGAAAATGCAAATAAAGCTATCAGGTGGTGAGGTTTGCCTTGTTCTAATCTCTGGCCTTTGAAAAGTGAAGCAAAAATTATTTTCTGAAGATGTACCACAAGACCGATGAAGAGTAGTAAGGTTATCCAGAAGTTTTAAACTGCTTTTCTTTGGAAACTCTCAATTCTTTTGGGAACAATTATTGTTAGAAATGAAATCTAAGTGAATTAAAATTGCCTTGATAATGCCAACAAAGGAAAAATAATTTCTTTATGCAGTCACTGAGCCATGTCATTTCAGAGAGGAAAAAGTGTAGTATTTTGTCTTTGTGCATTTACTCCAGAAAAGACCATTTTATACACTTGAAAAGTTACTTTTGGTTTGTTATTGATCGCCTTAGAAGATGAAACATAACATTAAAAGAGCAACTGGGGGGCACAGCATGAGGGTTGCTGTACATGCTGTACACCTCTGCAGCACAAGAGGACACTGGCAGCCTGGAAGAACAGGAGCCTCCACAATGACTTCCTGTTTCTAACAGGGATTCTCAGTCGTGCTCAGAGCACAGTCAGCTTCATAAAAGGATCAACTTTCCTATCTAAATCATAAGACAGTCTCCTGCATTTAGTGACTAAGAAGACAGATTTCTGAAACAAGATTTTCCATAACCGCCTTCTCAATGAACACACACATTGTGTTTTAGGGCACCTACTATTTCCCAAGAGAGTGAAACAGGTCTCTCACTGTCCAGGCTCCCTTTGACACAGCCTGAACCCCTCCAAATACCATAGGAAATACAACCATGACCGCAATATTGCCATGGGGTATGGTTACTAACCTACAGGTTGTTCCTCAGCTGGCTGGCAGAAGGAGGCTCGTGCCCTGCTAAGCCGTCACATACCTAGTGCCTCTGTCAATGTCGTGTCCCCAGCACCTGGCTGTCCACCACTTCAAGACCTCAGCCAGGGACTTCAGAGGTCACGGAGAATCAGCCGGACAGATCTTGTGCTTTCAGATGCTCTTTTACTGAAACTATCAATGAAACCTAAATCATTACAACCCCTAACGATGACTGGAGCTGATTAAAGGGCACTTTACAAAAGGTTCCTCCCTGGGTACACTGTGGCCGTATTTCGCCAAGAGCAGCCAGCTTCTCTCCTACTTCAGCTGGCCAAAGGTTAGCATGTCAAAGCGAACAAAGTCCAGCAGCAGCTCATGGTTAAATGGTTAAAGCCACTCTGGCTTATGGCAGGTGCTCTAGCAGTAAAGCTGCTGTGACACTGAAAGCTCACACACAGAAACTACTGTAAAATTTGGAAGATGAGAGAGCGCATTTTGGCACAGAAGACAAACATTTGCTGCTGTAACTGAGCAAACAGGCAATAATAGACTCACTGTCTTTGCCCAAGCTAATTTCCCTGTTTGCACATCCTAACACTTGCATGCTCTTCCTGGTTTTGCTGAATGTGTGGTGTTCCCATCCGGGTTTCCTAAAAATGGTCCCACACCCCGCCCCTGCAGGGCCTACAAACATGTCTGCCTGTCTTTTATCTCCACATTCCCACTTGTGGATCTGAATGCCAGGTGCAGTCAAACCGCTCACAGGTGGAGAGAGGACTCAGAGAGCTCATGCAGCCTTGGGAAAGCCTGGACTAACTCCAGGATTACATTTATGTGATGCTGAGGGAGAAGCAGTCAGAGCCGAGCTTTTCCCCCATGCTGAGAAGCAGTGGCCAGCAGGGCTGTACAACGTGCAGGTGAGGGCAGCCACACAGCCTGCAGGACAGGCTGTAGAGAGGAGCACGGGAGAAGGGCAAAGGTTGGGAGGATGAGAATTGCTGGGAACATGGACTAAAGTTGGAAATGCTCTGCATTCCTATAGTGGTATTGCAGAAGAGCAGACTTAATAAGTTTAGTCATAGACCAGCCTGCTACAATGATTTTAAATCCTCCAGTCCTTGTCTGTCCAATTCACACTGAGATAAGTAGGAACTAAGCATGCTCAAGAGCCTTTGAAGACTGTATGGGTGCCTAGATACTGGGCTTGGGAAGTCTGACTTTAAATAATCGTGTCTTAAAACAACAACATATAAAAAACTAGTTCTGTCTTTCGAACACAAACTTTAATCACTATATTGCCCATGTCACAGAAATTCATGAAAAAGGACACAGTTACATTCTAACCCTGAGTAAAAATCAATTTTCTGAGACTGTGCTGCACTTTATTTCATTAAGCATATAACATTTTTTAATTAACATGGAACTAAAGTGGTCCTTCTGTCTTTAAAAACACTAAATATAGGCATCCTTAAGTACAGTGCAGATATAAATGTAAAGTTACTGGAATGTCATTGAAGAAATAATGAAAATATCTAAAAGTGTGGCCTGCAGCATAAAGAGGGAAAAAAGTGGATTTTGACATGCTTGAAGTGAAAGGATATGTAATGGAAAATCCTGGCTGCTGTTTTTTCTATTCTCAGTTCATTTGTAGAAGCATTGTCTCCAGAGACATCTTTCCTTCCGTACCACCTCCTCTATAAAGAGGACAATGCACAGAAGGAATAGCTTGAGGGAGAAATCGTTTCTTATTTATCCTTTTCTATCTTTCAGTTGCTCTTTATAACAGTGCCTAATTTGAAGGCAATAATAACACAAGAAACATATTCAAGTAGAGCTGACCTTATAATGAAACAAGGAAGAAACACCAAGGACAGGTAGAAATCTGAAGAGTAGACAATATCTTCTGATAAGGATGTATAAGGGAACAATCCCACTGCTTGTCTGTCTGTTGGTTTGGAAACCCCTGACAGCTAATGTACTGCATGCTACTGTGCCTTTATTTCAGCAAGAGGAAAACACAGTTTATTTATTATCCCATTACAGGGCTTTGTTTCTGGTGTCCTTACACTCAAAAGCAGCAAAAGCACCAAAACAATGTACTGTTTAATATCAAACAATACTCTTGTTTCTCATCAGAACACGGAAGTCAATGCTTCCTCAGCTGCACAGCCAGAATGAATATAATTATACATTTAGACTGGGATTATCAAAGAAAATAAGGAACAGCGTGAAAGCAGGGCAAATTTATGATGGGAGCAAAGGGAATTTATCACTACCTGTTAGGAGTTTCTCTAAGTGCCTGTCAATCTGGGAACACAATGTTTTATAAAACTCAGAGTCAGTTCTTACCTCAGAAAAGGGAACCAGCAGCCGGAGATGTGGCTTGGGGAAAAGGACTATGTTGCATTTCAGTGCAGAGTGGCTCACAAGAGCCCCGCCTTTTGTAGCTGAGGTAGAGGTTACTGCTGGGGTCTCACATCTCAGATAGATTCTCTGCCCTGCTTTGCAGCAGTTCTTTCTCTTGGTTTGGCCCAAAAATTACATTCTGGACATGAAAGTTCAGCTGAAACTGAGTTCTTAAAAGAATATTTTTAGTTCTAATCATGAATGCTCTGCACCAAAACTGTGTTTTGCTTTAAAAAAGTTCCCAATAGGCCATAACATAAACATGTAACCTGTACTTCACTCTCGTCTCTTGAGGAGGAGCTGCAGAAACTCCCTTCTGAAGGAGGATGACTTTTACTCCTAGGAGGAGATTGCTAGTGGAGGAAGGACTGGTCCACTGCCTGTGCTGCACCTCCATTTGACCTGTGAGACAGCAGGGGATGGTACATGTGTCCTGCCCATTCCCAGCCGGTGAAACCCTCTGCTGACTTTGATTCCTGGAGCAGCTCAGGGCAGTCCCATACTCTCGGCACATAAGCACCATGTGATAGCTTGGTTCTCTAGGTTGTTCCCTGTCCTGGTCTGCTGAGCGTCCACACGGCATCAGTGCTCACTCTTGGGTCCTCTTTTAGAGAGAATCAACCTATTCTTCCTGACCAAAGTCCAAATGTGGCTCCAGGGACAGATAAAATGGATTAGCTAGTGCCAGGATTTATTCCCTAGGCTGATACAACAGAATCTTCCAAGAAGATCATTGCACTCCCAGGTCACCCTGTGTGGTGACCTATGCTGTGGTCAAACACACACCTTCAGTTTCATGGCACCCCTCTGCTATACTTGAGGAGCTGACAGGAAACAAAAAACATATGAGAAGTTATAATTATGCCTTAAAACTAGGAGGGTCATCACAGAGACTAGAGAAGACATGGGATACCTGTTATGTGGATGAGCCAGCCTGCTCCAGAGAGGTTAGCAGACCACTCCCAGCTTCTGATATAAATAATAAATTGATAGTAATTTAAATTAAGGAACTGTCTGCTACCTACTTTTATTTTCCTTAAACAACACAGCATAGTTAGAAAATATAAGTGAAAACTGCTGGTTACAAAAGTTACTCTAAAGAAAAACAATGTCTAGTAGGCAAAATGAACTTGGAAATCTGAGGTGCAAGCTGCGCATGATTGGAGTGGGGGGGGGTGGGGGAGATGCACCACCACACATACCTCCAAATGACTTTCTGTGATTCTATTGAAACCTGCCAGGACAAACCTACCCTGGTCTCAGGTGAAGCAAAATTCAATTTCCTTCTGTTTTCTCAGAAGTGGAGTAGTTGTATGAAAAGTGGGCCTATAACTAAAAGGTTATTTCATTTGTAAGTGTGCAGAAACTTGCATCTAGGATAAGACCACTTTGAGGAGGGTGTAAACATTACTATACACATCCCTATGCCTGCCCCCCTCTCACAGGCATTTGCAGTGCAAGTGGTTAAAAAAACCCCTACACAAATGAAAATGGAATCTTCCCCTGGAAAAAGACAGGCAAGCAGAGGAGACAGAGGCACTTCATGGCAGAGCCTGCGGCTGAGAGTCTTCAATCACCAAACAACAGGAATGAAATACTGTGCCATTACACCCAACTTGCACAGAAGGCATCCCGCTGCTAGCAGGTGAATGGGAAAGTCATATTTCACAACTAGATTTCAGCAAGGGGGTCATGCTTTGAAGATGAGAGGGTGTGCAGAAGAAATGGGCTATTTTTAAAAGTCAAGCCCAATGCTTGGAGAAAACCTTTTAAAAGGTAGCCACCAGTACAGCTGTGTTTATGGGTCTATTCAACCAGCAAGTAGCTGGCTCATAGAACTTGAGTGCAAGTAATGATTTAACATCATGACCCAAGCAAGAAACTGGAACACTCCAGAAACAGTTTTGGCAAGGGTCAATTTAATGAGTCAGAGTGTCCTGTTATCTGATGGCATGTTTTTACATGGTGGCAGCTATTTTAATTGCTGTATAATAATCTGAGAAGCTGCAAAGGGTTGAATACTTCCCTCTTCAGTACCTGCCCAGTCGACATCTATCATGGCTGTGCATTGCGTCCTCCTCAGTAAGGCCAAACTGCTGTCTCTCCATTGGACCTATCTGGTCATGGACCAAGGTAGGGGGTCACCATGCACATGCCCTCCAGACAGCTGGGACTATGACCTGGGCTGCAGCTCTCCTGTCCTTTCCTGTGAATTTTCCTTGCTTTTATGGCTGGGGAAGGGGTCCCATCTTACTGGTATTTGTGTCTGTTCTTTTTTACATGAGCAGCCAGAGGAATAAATGATAAATAGAGCGTGTTCAGGAATCAGAAATAAATCCTATTTGAAAGCTGAAGAGATGATCCAGATGGATACATTTGTTCTGGTGATGGTTTTCATAAAAAAGACCACCTCCCAGCCTCTTTACTCAATCCCACATTAATTTTCCAAAAAAAACCCCAGCAAAACCCAAATATTTGACCCTATTGATCTCTTACTGATAGAGCTGACAGGAGACTTAGAGACACTATAAATTAACTATATGACTAAAAACTGCCAGTCCCAGATATTTTTATAAGCAGACAGGAAAATCTATTGCATGTAAGAAAACCACCAATGTAATATGCGAATCTGAGGTCTCAAAAAGCTGTCCTCACAGCTAAAAATATTTAACATTTGTGAAGTTGCTTAATTTAAAAATATAGTGTGTTTTTTGCTTTTTGGATCAGATGAAAGTTAGATCTGGGATGGCCAAGTACCAGTTGCTGAGCTATGTGCAATGGCTTTTCTGTCAGGGATTGCCATAATCTCTAATACCAAAACTCCACCTGCAGATACAGGAGTGTTGAGTGTTAACTGCCTTCCAGAGTCAAGGTGCTCAGAGCGATTGAAGAGGAGGAGCAGAGGGACTTGCTTGCACATCTGTTTGTTGGGTCCTTGCGTATGTCCCCCTTACACAAACTCGCAGATCTTGCATGCTTACAGTCTGAAGGACATAAACCAGAGATGTTTCCAGTGCCTGCTGTCTTGACACAGAAACTAATCTACAAGACAGAATAACCCTTTTTTAAATTGCTTGCAGTTCACTCACAGAAACATAACATTGACTCTAAGTAGTTTACAACTCCAAAACCCCGAGTTTAAACAAAACAGCAAACTGCCTGCAACTGGATTGGACAAGCAGAAAAAAAAAGTGAAGACACAGATCCTATCTCCCATAGCCTGGCATATTAGCACAACTCTATTCCAAGAACTGCCTTCCTAAAAAACCTGTAAAAATTTGACTTCTTGAAAACAACCCTTCCCACCCTCCCTTTTTTTTTTTTTTTTTTAAACATACCTTTATGGTATATTCGAGAACAAAACAATCAGGCCTCAGAGTTCAGCACCATTATAAAATTAAGTGCCAGTTAATAACTTACCAAGGAGAGCAATCATGGACTCTGGACACAAAGTTTAGTGAGGTTGCCGGAGAGTCCTACATACCCAGGGCTAATGGAGATCTGCACCAGGAAGTTCTGTTATGGGGTGCTAGTACAGAGTCCCTTCACTTCATCAGGCAGGAGTTTAAGAAGGCTGTTCATTTCCATAAGGAAAGAGAGGGAAGAATTCATCAAAGCATGAGTTTACCAGTTTTGCCATTGTCCATCAGAAATTCTAAAATTTGACTAAGAATGATTATTATGTGTGTTTTTGAGATAATTCCTTCTTGACCTGTTTTTAATGTAGTTCTTTAGTTTTCCACAAAACAAAGCTCTAATTAGACTCCTGATGCAGCAAAGTGTCTAAGCAAGTGAAAACAGTTTAAATCTCATCACATTAACACAATTATTCTGTGTCTAAAATTTCATAAGTGTTGTTAGAGGTGGACCTTCCCTGCATCTCCCAAAATGTAGCCAGAGGTCTCAGTAAACTTCCTACCACTGTGGTTAATGAACAGAAGAGTTTTCACTGTGTTTTCACGCTGCCCTAAAGACACTCCCAAGTAATTAAACAATTTCTTTATTGAAACTTCCTTGTTTGAATGTAAATGAAGAGCAGAACTGAGCCTACAGTTTTGAATGAACATAAATTGGAATGCCTTAACCGGATTTAATTTCCATGCCTTCCCTCTTTTCTTCTGTAGGGAAGATGTGTCATCATGAAGTTTAAAAGAAATCACTCTATGTATCCTGTTTCTATTTACAGAGGGCTGTTCATCTTTCCATTTGCCATTTTAAAAACCAACTGAAAAGAAACACAGTCTGCATTGAAACATATCTTTTATGGCTGTGCAGAAAGCAGCCACTTTGAAAAATGCTCAGTTGCAGACATGTACATTATTCCAGTTAGTGTCATAGCATTTTTATCCAACATCAACACTAACTTCCCATTTACATCAAAATATTCCACAGCACACAATAGAGTACTACTAGAGTGCTCTAGAAAAACTTAGCATATAGAACAGTACCACATTCAACAGCTATGCATGACTCTAGTTTTAATGTAGGCTATCTGTAATTATGGTGGTAGTACAGAATCACAGTGGTGGTTTTCACTCCAGCTGATCAGAAAGAAATTTTCTCCAGCCTCATTAGAACAACTGCACAATACAAAATGGATCTAAAGAGTCTTTGTTGACTTTAGTCCAGGGTGAAACCCCATCAGGCCTTTGAGGAAGAGGACTGTAGCCTGTTGAGGCTGTCAAAATAGATTTCCACTGGATGTACTGACCATTCCCCTTATCTCCAGATTGTTAAGAGGAGGAGCCTGTTGCCTGTTGCCAAGAAGACAGGCTTACTTAGGTCCTTTATACTGCTCCTCAGCACACTAGTCCTGGAGTTCCAGCCAAATGACACCTTTCTGCTATGGGGTCTAATACACCCCTAAAATAGGCAGCTCTTCTGAAGTCCAGACATCTGGTCATCAGCCTATCTTACTGCTCCACACTCCCTTCTCCCACCACTCTCCCTGTTTGTTTCTGTGACATTGCTTCCTTCCATGGAATTTTTTCTCAAGGTTGTCCTGATAGACCAAGTGTCCAGAGCCCTTTTCCTGCCTTTCAGCCTTCTCTCAACCAAGGGCAGTAGGGTTCCCTCATGCCCACCACCACATCAAGTCCTCTCCGCAGAGGTCTCTGAGATCGGTGGTGCTCATTTGAATAGATGTGCTTGATCATCTTATGCTCTCCCCGATGATACTGGTTTTGCAGCCACTGTGGTATGACAATGACTGTACTTACAGCATCACACAATTTGAAATCATGTCCCCTTTGCTAAGAGATTCCCACCTCACTGCTGAGGCAGAGCTAAGCTTTGTGCTTCTATACTGATTGACAAGAAGTTCTAAATAAAAATGTGCAGATGAAAATATAGGAATATATGGAATGGGGTCCACAGACACATCCTACAGATTTTTTGCTACTACAGCCTGTCTTTCCCTGGAAATCCATTCAGAGCTATCCTTGACGTAACGGCCATATAATGGTCCAGGCAGGCATTACCCTTTCAGATTTACTCACAAGCACAGCCTGATGATGAAGCTCCTTCAGTATGTAGGCAATGTAGGTCCCCAGGATAAAGTTAGCAGGTATAAACTGCTACCAGATGGAGGAGGATTTGCAGAATCAAGATTTTGTTATTCCCATTGATTAACACCAACGGACTGAATAATTCTATTAAATTCATCCTGAAGATGCGTATCCATGAATTTTCTATTGTCAAGTCCTTGGTTTCAGCTTTATAAAATTGTCTGCCCACAAAGAGCTAACTACAGGTGTGGTCTGATCATCTCTGGGAACCATTCAAGTGGAAGAGCTTCATGATAGTGTGGCCACTACTTGGAGAAGCATTAACAGAAGTGCCATAAACCAGGGTGGCAAAAGCTGTTTCTGTGCATTACAGAATGTTTACATAGCAGTGTTCCTTTTAAAGCATCCCAAGTTTTTCGGGTGAAAGTGTTCTGTTCAGTAAAGCTTAGCATGATCCCAGCTAACAGTTTGTTTAAGGGCTGTTGTGGGGGCTGCTTCCAGTTGCAGTAACAGAGACTTCACAGAGGAAAGAAGATAGGAGCAAGATGTGCATTTTTTCTGGAGACCATTAAAAACTACATTGCTGCTATAGTGCCACAGCATTTGTCTGATAATATCTTTGCAGGAGGTGGGAAGAACTGGAATAATGACTGTTTTCTGCAGTTCTTCAAAAGGGATGAGAAGTCAGTAGAGGGTGACCCTTCACTCAAACACCAAAAAGCTTTGGTTTTAACAATACATTTTCATTTTTAATCCAAATACTCATTAGATGCAAGAGATACAATCTGATGACCTCTCAAACTCAATTCTTTCCAAATACAAAGGTTAAATGGCACTATGGCACTTTTGCTCAATGTCTTTTTGTTTTTCACTCTTATAGCCTGGGAGATGCAGTGAAGAAGATCAGTAAATGGTGAGTCAGAATACTGTGGTATGAGAAGTAAGCCTTTGTTTAGTTCAGCTATTGAAAAACATGTATGCACAATTACTTGTTATGAATTCTACTTCTGCCTTCCAATGTGCAAGCAAATGGTGTTTGATATTGACAGTTGTTTAATGCTGGAATTAGAGGGAAACATTGTGACCCAGCATCAGGGAGGGAAAGGAAGAACTGCCATTCATTTGGATAGATATGCTTAATCATCAACTATATACTGCACTCTGATCTGTGCAACATCTGACGTCTGAGGAGATACAAGTTCTGAAAGTTATTACAGGAAACATTAATTGTATAAGGAAATATTATCATTGAAAGTACACATTGCAAAGAAGGAAAAACTAAATCAAGATCTAAGCACTCATTTCTCATTGGCACCATTGGGAACCACATATGCATGCAGCACAAAATAATTTTTGTAATCAAAATAATTAAAGTATTTTTGTAGAAATTGTATTTCATATTCAGCTGCAATTCATAGGTTAACTCGTGTTATTGTAGCAAAACTGAAAAGATAGGGTTTCAATGCATGATTAGTACTTCTGCACAGCTGGAAATGTGCAAAGGTAAGTTTGCTTGTCTCTAATTACTGTCCTTTAATGTTTGCATTTTACCTGATAATTTCATTCACTGCAACAGAAAGAGGAAAGTCAGCTTATTGTCTCAAAAATATGCATCTGAAATTGGCTCTGAAAATGTAGTTTTCCCTCAGAAAATTCTTACTTCTATAAAAGAAAAAAAACCAAAAACAGTAAGAGTGTTCAATATTTAGAAAGAAGGAATGAGTCTTCTGCCAGAGACTGCAGAGCTCTTGCTCTTCTGTCTCAAGCTCAAAGCATCTGCAATGGCCTCAATCAGCTGCCATGTGGCTGCTGTGTCAGGGGGCAAATATAGTAACTACAAAGTTCTCATTTGGGGTAGGCTATTAAACAGAGGTCCAGCACAGCAAGACACAAGTTACCCATCTGATCCAGGTGATTTGTTGTCAACATCTTTGTAATGGGGAATCTCGCCAGTGGTGTGATAGCTGCTACACAAACAAGTACAGTAAACAAATGTGAGCCACTGGAACGAGTGCTTGAGTGCAGAAGGTCACTGGAAGAAGGGCCCAGATGCTCTCCTTGGCACCCTCCCAGTGACAGCCCTGTCACCCACCCACAGAGAGCAGGGACTGAGGCTATTCCAGCCTCCGAAAGAGCACCGCTCACCTTGTGGGGCCCTGGCAAGCAAGGGCAAGCTGGGAAATCCTGACACTTCCCGGGGAGGAGACAGCAGAGTTTTGCAATACCCATTCTGCAATCCTGGTTGCATGAGGGTTTTTGTTTGGCAGGGTTTCTTTTTTTGCCATTCAAATATCCAGCCCTTCCACTGAGAGCATCAGTCCCAAAGTACCTGAAGAGATCCTTCCCATTTAATATACCCCTTTAACATGGTAAATATAAATTGTAAATTTAAAATAGCATCACTATTGGGAACTTTGTGGGATTCAGGACATTTCATTTCATCTAGGTTTACCATTAATGCCTGTGTCACAGGAACTGCCTTTAAGGGTGAAGAGAGACTTGTTTTTAACTAGCAACTCTATAACTAGCCCAGTCTAAGCACTAGTCTCAGTCTTTTTTGCCTTGTATATCCAGAAAAAGCTTTTGCAGACCAGAGTCTTTGTGATCCCTGCACAGCCCTGCTTCTTTCAGTCTATGTACACAGGTTTAACCAACTGAAACTTGGTAAACAGCTGTGCTGAAAACCAAGCACAGGGGATGAAACTGGTTTGCTTCATTTTAGCATGCAATATGTTACTATTTGCTGAAACAATTTAAATTGTTCATAATTTACAGATGGCCCCCCTTGGCCTGAAACCTGTCTAAAACAGGACTTAAAGACTGAATAGATTTTGTCAACAGCCTTATTCCTTCCATTTAAGCTAAGCAGTCTCCCTTATAGCCACCAGCTAGAACCCTATCTTTGTATGAAAACAGACAAGATAGTATTGTCATCACTGTCTTTTGTTTTAGATATTTATTTTTTAAAATTCAGTCTCTGTGGACTCTCAGATATGATTTTACCACTTTTTTTAGTTACTGCAAAAGAAACTTTTACATCAGTCCCATTTACTGTCAAATACTGGTATTGGGAGGAGAGGCCAAGAATCCCACAACACTGTGACACAGATGAAAATCACAAGTGTTAATCATAGTCATGCTTTATGTCTACAAATTCACCAACAGACTGAAACTATGATGCAGCATTTACCAAAATTTTTATTGAATTATATTTCAATCCTTTAAACCAGCCATTTGTGGGAATCCAGTTGCTTTGTTCTCCAGTATTTTTTCCTTGCACTTTGCTCTAGGAGTTTTAGTACTGCTAAGAGTTGGAGCCACACTTAGACTACTTTTAATAAAGTAAATGTGTTACCACACTTCAGTACAACTTAACACCATGGAGCATGTACTGAGCAAAAATATCATGTTGTGTGCAAGCCCAGTTAGGGAACACATCAAGAAAATCTCTGCCACATCAGGGAGGATTTAAACATGAAGCCAGCACAGCTAGGGCCAGACACTGATAAACTGGAAGCAACAGGTCCTTTTTTAAAAAACTCTTGCATTTTGTTTTGCACGCAAAACATACTGACGAAAAATCATGAACACTGACACGTCATTCACTTCACACTGAGCCCTCTTCAGGATTATTTGACAGTTGCCTGGGGTGTAAAAAGTAATTTTTGAGGAGTCACGATAAGTATTTTTATAAAGACACATCCAGATCAGCAAAACACACATGGAGGATGGTTCCTGCATGAATGAGTCAGCTTCCACTGGCTCCAGACACTTTCAGTCACTGAGCAAAATTGAAACAATTATTTGAATCTATTCATCTTCACCTCTCTGAGTGGCATATGCATACTGGGAACTTAAATCCTGGTATTTTTTCTGTGTCTACTGTCCATATTCTGTGTTCCAAGGAACGTGGAAATAATCTTGAAAAAATTAGTCACTTTGCCTATTTTTGCAAATCTCATTGAAAAATCAGCAAGTATTTTTCAGCGTGAGTCACTACCCACATCCTTGTTGCAATAATTGGATTACATCTTTTCATTAAAATCTCTGACTCTTGTTCCTATTCTTCAGTTAGAAGATGAGCAGAAGCCAGGTTTGAGTTTTATTAGAAGACAGCGAAGTTTTCAGATGCAAGTATGCACTAATTTTGTCTATTTGAAGAAACCACAAAATCCAAACAACTAGCTAATCAAGCATGGGTTAATCTACCCATGCTCTAGATGACACCATTCAGCCAACTACAGTTGATAAAAGCAAACTGCAAAATAACAAGGCTAACTCCTCTTCGTACTTCCAGGGAGAGAAGCTTTGTCAAATCCTATAACCCAGCAGCATTGCCCTTCTGCCTCTCAAGGCTGGGAAAATGAAAGTGGAAAGCGGTACCTGGGGAGAAGCTGGCGTGTTCCCGTGGGCGCTGGCTGCCTCTGGGCTCTCGCTGCCTGCCTGCCTGGACAGCCCTGCGCTTCCGCCGCCCCGTCTGCCCGCGCTGGTCAATGTTTTACCAGGCTCTGAACAACCCGTGTCCCACCCTCCCGGCAAACATCTGTGGGAGAAGGCAGTGCCGGGGCCACGGGGGCAGAGCCAGTGCTGGAAAGGTCGCTCCTCTTCTACCTGCCCTGTTCTCCACAGGGAAAACAAAGCACTCAGGAAAAGGGAAACCTGCTAAGAGAGGGATCTAGGGAAAGCTATGTCATGAAGGGGGGGGAAGAAGGTACTTAAATGATGCTATTAATAGATAATTTATGGCAGGTAAGTGATGATAACCTTTCTCTGTATTGTTCTAAGGCTGCAGGCAAGCCTAGGCATGCCTTACTGAGAGCAGAGAGGGAATGCTTAATTTGTGGGAGTACATAAATTTCCAAGTAAATCTTCGGCATAAGAGAGCAATCATTCAAATGACAGCTAAAACTCCAAAATCATAACAAAAAGACCTGAACTGCATGATGAAATAATTCAAAGGGAGCCTAAACACGAAGATGGGAAAGAAAGGGACAAGGCAATCTGCAACACCTTGCTCTACCCCTGTGTCTTGGCTTTTCAGGAGTTCCTCAGAGTTAAAGCTCTACCTGTGCTTAAAAGAGGTTTCCTGTTCTCAGGAAGTTAACAATTACAAGCAGAGGGCAGACGAAATGGACTGGCAACTCAGCACAGTGCTGATAAGGTGACACTGCTGCTCCCTGAGGAGGAAAGGGTAGCTGCTGAACTTGGGAAGCACTCAAGAGGCTGGGACTCAATATGGAGTGGCTGCTCTCAACAAAGGAGACATTTTCTGGACCTGGTATACAGATATCTGCTCATGGAGGAGCAATGGGAAAATCTAGGCTATGTTGTGTGTTCTAGTTTTGTGATACTGGTCTGTCACAGGCTTTCAATTGTGGTTTGGGGAAGAACAATTAATTTTGTCTAATTTGGATCCCCAATTTAAACAGTATGTATTTTAATGCACATGTTTAAGGAGCAAATCTACACCAGAGCTGCTCCAGCTAGTCAGTTTAGCTGCTAAGACCTATCAGATAGTGCAACAATGATCCCTGTAATAGGGTCCATGTGATGGGGTTGCTGTTGATCTGGATCCTGTATGGCCTTGCACAGGGTTGGGGATGTCCATATCCACTGATGCTGGGCTGAGGGACACCAGCTGAGTCTGGTCAGGTTGGCGAGGCATACTCTGCCTGCTGGGTACACTGCTGTGCGTGTATTCACAGGGGGCCAGCAGCACAGCTCCGTCCAGCTCAACAGCTTGCACGCACATGTGACGCTGTTGGTTCAGCAATGGGTTGTGCCTTGACTCGAATAGATGTGTCACTGGAATCAGGAGTGCCTTCCCTGAGCCAGGACTTCTCAGGGCCCAGGGCCCAGGACAAGCCTGCAGGGGCTGATGCATGGCCACTTGCTGCAGCAACACAAGCCCTGTGGCTACAGCTTGTACCAGATGCCCAGTGTGCCCAACACACACAAGTCTGCTCAGCTCTCCAAGATCCCTTTGCTCTGGGTGCTTTCATGTGTGTTGCTCCCTGCTGCCTGTCTGCATTCACCTCCCCTCCCCTTTGCCTGGAAAAGGAGAGGCAGAAGGGGAATGTCTCACACATTTGGTACTATGCCACCATGGCAGCAGCCTGTGACTGCCTGCTAGAATGGTCCTTTACTGGGAATGAGCAGCATGCTGGCATGATTAGAAAAGGGATATGGACTTCCCTACAGCTGCTAGACACAATCCTGCTGCTGCAGGACAACCTGCAAGACTGATCAATATCTTTTGCATAAACCTCATTAATTCCCAACACCAACTTGTATACCCTCTGGATGAAAATCCCCCACAGCTGCTTTACAGCATCTGCTCTCAATCTATGAGGAGAAGTGTGATAATTGTGCAGGGGAGGGAGAGAGCCATCTTCTTCTGCCAGCTTCTCAGGCTTGGAAGCCACACCATGTTAGCATCTTGGTGCCTTGCTGGTACCCCAGTAGAAGTAGGAACACCCTGCTATTCCATAGAGCTGCATGGAGTCTCAGCTGTGGCTATCACCTCTGAGACCCCCAGGCAGAAGGAGGGGGTTGATCTGAAAGAGGTTATCTGCGCTTAAGACACTGCCTAACCAGATTCAGGGGTCCGGAACTTCTCGTGACAGTCTTGCTCCACCTGGTAATGAATGCTGCTCCCAGAGAGGTGCACTAGATAGGCAAGGAAGGAGGTCCAGCCTAGCTCTTTCTCTCTTCAATTTGGATAAGGACCCCATTCAAGACCTCTCAGATTTTCCTAACAAAACCTGGTCGGAAAAAGCCATGGTTCTGTGAGAAGATTTGCTTTTGCCAGCTTGATGTTTTCTGATTGCAGTAGCATTTCAGCAGAAGACTGAAGGAGATCTGGCCACACATCTTTGTCAGATAGTTTTTATTACTGAGTATTCCATGCCATGGTCTGGTCTTTGGCAAGGCTGGAAACTCAGGCTGCAGGGGTGAGATCTGGAAGTGGAAGAGCAGCGCACTGGTACTTGGGTTATGGAGCCAGCTCAAATTTAGTTTGCCTGGCAGCATAGACAAGGTTACTGCCTGTTACAGGAAGGTTGTACAAATACTCAATTTTCCATAGTGCTAACACTTCTACAAATCATGTCAGCCTGGTACAAGCCTAAGAGAGTCACATAGTGTGTAATACTGACACTCTGAGGCCAGAGGACTTTGAAAATATTCAGTTATCAGTTGTAGCTGCCAGGTGAAGCTACCACAAAAAAAGATGGCTTTACTACAGCACATCTAAAGTTGTATCATGTCACACTGGGCACATAGAGCAGTGGAAAATTTGATGGGTCCTCCCTCTAAATCTGCCCTTGTAGATTAGCTTATAAAAAGCAACAGAAACCAGGCCTTTTTTTTCATTGTTACACAAGAAATAATAAAAAAGCCTTCTCTGTATAGCCATCACCTCGAGAAAACTCAGTCTACTATTCGCACATTTTCCTCTCTCAGATATGAGGTTTCCACAGGGCTCAGCGAGAGGTGAATGCCTCTGAGGAGGCCAAATCTGCCTTGGTGTCACCTGGTCCAAAGTGTGCCGCACCACGCTTTTGCATTTCACTGAGGGTGGGCTTCTGAGTAACTCACAGCTGACAGAAGGGACTGGGGCCCAGGGAAACTTGGCATTTCAGTCTTTTCAGCCTGCAACCTTTGTCACAGACCACAGGTTTCAAGGGCAATGTAACACTTGCATATTTACTTACTGCAAATTGAGGAGGTGCTGGGTTGGACAGCATACAGACTGTAAAGTCAAACATTAATTTAATACAGACACTGTATAACTTCAGACTGGCTTGGGAGCAACTAATACATAGGGATATTAAAAGTGAAAAAGCACCTAAAATTCACAAAGCTCTTTCAGTGAAACACTGATTTGCTTAGAAATTATTAGCAACCTTAAGAGCACAGAGACCAAACAACAAAACTAAAACATGGGAATCAGGTAACAGAGGGGAAATTTCTGTGAATATTAAATGGGGTTTAATTTTGTTCCAGTTCTCTTTCAACAGATGCATTTGTATTTCGTCCTGGAGGGCAGTGCTTGCCTTGGAAAAGAGTACAGGCAGATCCAGAGGGGCTCCTGTGGAGGCTTTGAAAACTTTCCGTTCCCAGTAAAGAACCTGCACCTAAGCACATGGGGCTATTAGGAATATGTTTAGACCTATCCCTAAGAAACGTGTCGAAACCACCTCCCCAGGAAATACTGGTACAGCACTGATCTCCTCTGACAGGAGCTACATCCCCTCCTCTGGAGCAGAAGAACTAGCAACTACCTGCTGCTAAAAGAAACAGGTGGGAGGGGAAAAATAATTGCTGTGAGCTGTGGAAGATCTTTATCACAGTAGAACAGCAGAGACCTGAAGTATGAATTGAGAGTGCTCTTTCAACAGCGGCCTGAATGTGGCACACATGAGGACACCTCTCCAGCTGTGGATGTCTGGGTTCTTGGAAATCCTACCTGGACATGCCAGCAGTGCAAGATCTACAGTCCTGCCATACCTACTCATCCTTTTGGTCCATAATTTAATATCTTGTGCTGAGCTTTCAGAGCAAAATGCCCTGTAGATATTCATTGATTGGAGAATGAGTTCTCAGCACTCGACACAGCACTCCTCTGGATGATAAAAGAGATGGTAAGGAAACTGTGAGACACTGCTGCTAGCTGATCCCTGAGCTGTTTGGCTAGTGGTTTCACTGAATAGGAGTTTCAGTCATCACTATTCCCTTGGAGGGAACAGACCATGCAAAATATACAAGATATGTAAGAAAACTTGCTCATGATTCACAGAGAAACCAAATGTTGATGGGAAAGAACATTTGCAAGCAGTTTCCCTAGAGCGGCTAACAAAGAGTGGGCAACACTGATACAAAATCATATGTCAGGCTAGAAAACACCCTATAAAAAGAAGCTTTTTTCAAAAAACAAACCAACACATCTCACCTTTCTTGTTCACTCCCTTATTTGCAGCTTTTCGTTTTTTTTTCAAAAATAGTATTACAAAATATTATCATGCAAAGCTTTCAGGGAGAATTGCCTATTTTTACTCTATCTTGTTTTGTAAGACCACACTACACTAGTGATTTGGCAACTCCACACTGCGGAGAAATATTTCAAAATATTCCCTTCTGAACACACAGCTGTTCAACCACTTTTACATGTATTGCTGCATTTCATGATGCCACCCACAGTCGCTCTTAGGAAAGGATCTGGGAAACTCGATGTTTTAAAATCAGAGGTGTACATACCCCATGGGTTTGATTTTAATGCAAAAATCTCTCAGTTAAGCTGCTTCTGGGATTTGCTGATGGGACAATTTTGTGTAAACAGGGAGAATCTCAGGCTCAGGCTTTGATGGTGCTGATTTAGTCAGGATCCTCACTGAACAGCTTGGAGGGGTATGTGTGGTCTGGATGCTTTAGCAATGTCCCCATCTTATCCCTGGACCCCTGTTTCCACTTGTGGAGACCAGGTGCAGAGGAGCAAATGGACAGGTTGTCAGTGGTCTGGGAGGAGGCGCCTTCAGTAGGATCTGTGGCACCAGGACTGCCTGGCAGGCACACCTACCCTGGCAGCCATTGGGATGGCACTGGGTGCAAGTAACAGTGTCTGTAGGATATTGGTGTGTAGGGACCATGACATTAATTTATTTATTATCTATTATTTATCCTTATGTCAAGATTCATTAGGTTTTAAAATGCTTTGTGAGAGCTGACTGGACATATGGAGCTCTAAAAAGTAAGAATTTCTAATAAAAGGGAATACATGTGTTGCTAACAATACCTTAATTCCATTTTCTTGGGCATTAACATTGGAACATTCGTCCGGCTGCTGCCAGGGTAAAAGGAGGAGAGGGAACTGGAGGGGTAATGATTGAGGAAGAAAAATGTAAAATGAACCTTTTTCCTGTTTATGATAAAAATTCCTTCAAGCAGATTTTCATACTAATTAAAAATATTCATATAAAAGGTGCCTAGGAGAAGCAGCAATACCCTCTCTACAATAGCTACATCACGTGTGCAAACAAACCTGTGTCGCTATTTTCGCATTGAGCATTCTTCTTACACTTAGCACCTTATGTTAAATTTGGGAAACTATTTGCTCTCAAATTCAGTTCTGAACATTTGATGACATGAAACACCTTCATTAGACTCCACAAGTGCAGCGAGTAGCCTTGAATGAACCCCAGAAGACAAGTAATGTTTCTAATTTAAAATAACACTTAAGAAAATAGTACATACAGAGCATTTATAGCTGAATGGAAAAGAATGGTTCCGAATCAGCCTTTCCAGAACATAGTGCCAAGATGATGAATGAAACATTTTCATTCTTATTTGCTTTACTCAAAATCTCAGAGGAGATACTGATACAGATCTCTGTGAGGTCAGTTCCTGAGAACTCTACTTACATGTTTGAAGGCTATTATTTACTTAACTATCTCCATGCAGTCCAAAACATCCCAAAGCTTCAGTACACAGATGTCTTTTACAGCACATCCACCTCATCACCAAATTCAAGGCACAAGAAAAAACATTTGTAGATCAGTGGGATCTGAAGGTTGGACCCACACAGTGGACCTCTTGCTTTATAGTTTTCCTATCATCTGCCTGTAAGAGGTGTCTGTCTGCCTCTCACTTCTCTCTTTTGGTAGAACCCGATGAAGAGTTCCTGCCTAGAAATAGCAGAATGGCTAAGACAGCTGGAGGTAGATGTGTTACCATGAAATGCGTGTTGGTTGATGATGCGAAGGATAGAGACAGTGAGTTGATAATTGTCTGAAACGAAGTTAAGAGAAAATAATGGAGATTGACAGACATGGTTGAGGAGGAATAGGATATTGGGAACTGCTTACAGGGCAAGTGATAGATTCAGAAGCAGGTAGGATAGAGCTGGAAGGCATCTTGTGGGTAGAAGAGATAAGGGGAAATCCACAGTTTCTGAAGGGAAAAAAAATAGGATGGGGCAAGCCAGCTGCTGGAGTGAAGTAAGTTGTTTTGGAGGGACAGCTGATAAGACGTAGTAATGCTTGTGAGAAGGGAGAAAATGAGTGTTAAATTGGAAAGAGGAAGTAGTAAATACAGGATGTACAGATGATGGCTCTGAAGGAGTGCATGTGAGTCAGGTAAAATAATAGTGTACTGGAAGAACATAACCAAAAGCACATCTAGTCCCTGGGTGAAGGAAAAATTGGTGTGTAGTGTGCTTTCAAGCCATGCATCTGGCACCACTGTACTGGGTGCTGGAAGCCATAATGCTTAAAGGCTGAAAAAATGGAGTCCATCTAGAGAGAAAAATGGAAAAGAGTCAGAGGGGACAGGGCAAGGGAGCCTGACCACATAAAACCAGGGATATTAGGGACAAAATTACTTGTGTGGTGGAGCTGGTCTTGGGACAGCTGGAAGGATGTGAACTATTCAAGAGGAACTGGTGGGAAAACCAAAGTGATGAGAGCTCAAATGCTTAAAGATCAGAAAATAAACTACCTGTTGGGATCTGATCTGTTAGGGGGCATTTTTGTGACCAGGGTGAAGTCTTGCTTCACTTTCATGAAGTTAAGCAAAGCAGTGAGGCTGAGAAGGCAGAAAGCTAACAAGGACATGGGACATCAAATGACAGTCACTTTGCTGAGAAATGAGAGATCTTCAGGGCAGCTGGAGAGAGCCGGAGGTGCTCTCTTGTTTTTGGGAGGAAAACAATGGGGAGCAGTGTGTCTGCAGGTGGTTCAGCAGGGGGAGGAAAGAGAGGCAGTGCTGGGTGCAAGCTGAAGGGACTTGAGCTTGTTAACCCTTGCTGATAAACAGCAGTGCAGTCAGAGATGGGTGGGCACTGTGGCTGTTGCTGCTGCCGATGGGAGTGGGCCACTGCAAAGGCAGCAGGGGAAGGCAAGTCCAACTGCTGCCAGGGTAAAAGGAGGAGAGGGAACTGGAGGGGTAATGATTGAGGAAGAAAAATGTAAAATGAACCTTTTTCCTGTTTATGATAAAAATTCCTTCAAGCAGATTTTCATACTAATTAAAAATATTCATATAAAAGGTGCCTAGGAGAAGCAGCAATACCCTCTCTACAATAGCTACATCACATGTGCAAACAAAATATGTTGCTAAACTTGTTTTTTCTATGTAAGGACTAAAACCAGATATCATTTACTCCTATGCACACACAACCAGTAATAGTTTATGCTTGTAGAGTTCCCATCTATTGTATGAAAGCTGGAGAGCTGAGTAACACAATGTTCTTTACCAGAAAACTGCAGCATTTAGCCAGTCTATCAGTTCCCCAGAGTAATTTTATGGTATTCTATTTTTTAAACCTTCCATTAACACTGAAAGTGGATTTGTTTTTCCATGCAAAGAAATGATTTAAGAAAAAATCTGTAATGCCTGCTCTGGCAACCACATTGATGCATTTTCTGAGCTCAGTGGCAAGTTGATCTTCAGTCTGGTTGTCCTGAGGTACGCAGCATGGCTAGTAAGAAAATCATGATTCAAATTCCCAAGTTACAAAATCCATCTTGCTCCTGCTTAAGATTTTAGAATTTAAAAACCTTTCACCAGATTATGCAAAATTCACTTTATAACACTTCATTTTAGGCAGACACTGTATTTTGAGACGTGGCATACGGAACCCTGCTCTACTCACTACTATGAAATCAGGAGCTGTTCTATACGTGTATGTCAGTGAAAAAAGTGCTATCTACTTAGAAGCACAGTCACAGATATTTGTGGTTGGCTGGATCTTGGTACAACTTAGCTGCAGGCTACAATTCAGATTTGAGGATTGGACTTAATTTATATTAAAACTGGAATTACACATTGTGCTCTCACTAATCTTTGAACAAGATGGAGGGACTCTCAGGACCAGCTTGTCTTTCTGCTTAGAACAAAACTTCTCAGAGGACAACAGTTTGCATTTAAGTTGAGCTTCATCTGCACCAGGGCCAGTCCTTATAATCCTAGAATTATAGAATCATAGAATAATTTGGGTTGGAAGGGACTTTTAAAGGACACCTAGTCCAGCCCCTTCAATGAACAGATACATCAACTTGATCAGGTTGTTCAGACCCCTGTCCAACCAGGACTCGAACACTTGCAGGGATGAAGCATCTAACATCTCTCTGGGCAACAGGTTCCAGCATTTTACCACCATCATCATAAAAATTTCTTCCTTACATCTAGTCTGCATTTACCCTCTTTTACTTTAAAACCATTACCCTGTTGCAACAGGTCCTGCTAAAAATCTGTCCCCATCTTTCTCCCTTTAGCTGCTGGAAGGTGCTATAAGATCTCTCCAGAGCCTTCCTTTGCCTGGCTGAACAACCTGAATTCTCAGATTTTCCTCATAGGAGAGGTGATCCAGCCCTCTGATCATCTTCATGGCCCTCCTCTGGATGTGGTCTCCAACAGGTCAATGTCCTTCCTGTGCTGAGACCTCCAGAACTGAATGCAGCACTCCAGGTGTGGTTTCATGAGAGTGGAGTAGAGAGGGAGAATCACCTCCCGTGGCCTGTTGGCCACATTTCTCTTGATGCAGCCCAGACTGTGGCTGGCTTACTGGTCTTTGAGAGGATGTTGCCAGCTCATGTCAAGCCTCTCATCCACCAGCACCCCCAAGTCCTTCTCCACAGAGCCATTCTCAATTCCTTCATCCCCCCGCCTGTGTTGATACCAGGGGCTTCCCTGACCCAGGTGCAGCACTTGCACTTAGCCTTGTTGTGCCTCATGAGGTTCCCATGGGCCCACTTCTTGAGCTTGTCCTGGTCCCTAGGAATGGCATCCCGTCCCTAGGGATGGCGTCCCATCCCTCAGGCACATGAACTGCACCACTCAGCTTGGCACCATCTGCAAATTTGCTGAGGGTGCACTCTTTGGCTTTTTGCTTTCAAAACAGTTCCTTAAGCAGGGAGGATTTAAACACCTGAAATTATTTCATTTGATTCAACACAACTCCATTTATTCCATGAGGATATTGAAGAGTACTGAAATTTTGCCTGTGTTGTGGACTCCTAGCTGAGTCATTTTTATGGTACTGCACATCAGTCATTGAAAGCTACATTTTTGTGCTGTTTTTTAAACAACAGGATACATGCATGGAAACAGTCGTTCAGAAATAACATAAAGAGTCCTAAATGGATGTCACAGATCACTGTGAAGGGAGATGACAGATTGTATTTTAATGATTACCAAGACTCTAAGCATCACCAGATTATGAGAAAGGACTTAAAAGATGCTGTAGTAAAGATTGCTAGGTACAGTCTAAGAGTCACTCAATTTATCACCATCAAAATATCAAATTCTGAACCCAGACTGTTAGTGTCCTGTCTCCAAGTGTGAGAACAGTGCTGCAAACCTGTTAACAGGATTTTTTCATGACTGATTGTACCTTCCTTTTTTTCTTGCAATTTACCACCTGAATCTAGATCGAAACCTGATTGGGAGTTTGGAATAATCCTGAAGTATTCTGCAGTGATATTCAGTATTTCATGTTACAGCTATGCACTTATGGGCTTTCAAATCCTCTTAATGGTGTACATTTCCTTAGCCTTTCCTGTGAAGGAATCCCAGCTTTTTTTACATGGCGTTTTCACCCCCTTTGATATGCAGTCAGCTCTGAAAGACAACACTGAAATTATTAAAGTCAGAAATTAAAAAATAATAGTTTCACTAAGGTTACTGTGGCCGTTTTAAGTGATAGGATAGCCATTTATCTGATCTCACACATTAGTCAGATACCGGTTAAAAATGTAGGGATGGGAAACTGAGTGTCTTCGCCCCTTCTAAAGATTTTCTTCTCACTAAAGGACAATACCGTCTCCAGACAAAGAATACCAGCAGCAAGCACCATTAATCATAGGAAAAGTCAGAATGCTCTCAATCTATTTAATTATTAAAATTGAAAGTGGCTCCAGATCATGAAAAGTGTTTCCATACTTTCACCCATTTCTTGGGCGGGCAGTGGGGACACTAGACTGCTCAAAAGTGAAGAACTGCAGAGGACAAGAACAGGTCAAACACAGAAAGGAGCAGTGTCTCTGCTATGTTTTGTTTGGGGCCAGCCAAGGCTTTTAAAAATTTCCTATTTGCCAGTTATACTTGCATCATTAGAAGTAATAAATTGTCTCCTGCTAGACACTGGGTCTGTTCAAGCCAAGATAAGAACTGCCATTGCAGCATCTTTGCAGAGGTATGGCACACAGCTGGTGCGAGCCTGCCCTCCCAGCTAGCACCACCTCTGACCACCCTCACTCCCCTCTGCAAGCTCATTTCTAGGCTGGGGCACTGCTTCAAGAGCTGGACCTGAAAGGCTTCCACCAGGCAGATCTCCTGTGATCCTCCCTCCACCCCAGCATTCGCTCCCAGCATGGCCAGGAGGATGCTGGGAGAGCAGCCAGAGCTGGGGAGTGCCTGCCACCCTGCTGGGCTGAGATGTAACCCCAACACATCCAGGGGAAAGGTGAGGTGTTTCTTCATGAGAGGCCTCTCTCCGGAGCAAAGGCGATGGCATGTTGGGACATCGTCACTCCTAGATACAAACAAGTGAGGGCAACTCAGCCAATCTAAATAAACAAATAGAAGCACAGAGGGAGGAAAAATCGCACCTTTTACATTTCCTGCTATTCTTCACGGGCACATTTGACACTTAGATGTTATTACAATGGATGCCATAGTTCAGTTATTGATTGAATCCAAGTTACTGAGCCAATTTCTGGTTTTTCACTGATGTCACTTTATTGATAGGTTGAATACAATTTCATTTGCTTGTGGTTAAGTAAATCATCAGTGAAAATCTTTCGTTTCTCACAGTGCTAAACCCACTAAAAACATGAACCAGGCAGAACATCGATGAATATAAGCTTGTGGGATTACACTGTATATGAGCTTGAAATTCCAGACTGTGAATCAGTCTGTGGACTGTGTGGCAGAGTCTATAGTGATCCTTTGCACAAAAATGGATTAAGACTTGTCGAAACTTCATTCTCATCAGTGTGTTAGTCAATGTTTTGGGTGTTAGCATCTTGCTGATTGCATTCTTTGTTAAGGAAAAGTAAATAAAATGGTAGTGTGGAGCTCCTTTGATGTGCAGATCACCCACCTGTGATGATGTATCTATGAGGGGAGAAGCAAAGGAGAGATGGATTTATAACCCCAGAGTTGTACCAAGGAATTGCCACTGTTGAAACAAAATTTACTCCATCCCTACACTATTCAAGATGGTGCTGGCTGTCAGGAGCTCTGCAAGCTTCTGGATTTTGGCAGCCATTAGAGGTGCTGGTGGATATTCCGAGGGAATTTATTTCTAGTGAGCAAACAGTCTAACATGTCCCATGCCCTGGGTTAGCATCCCTTGAGTTTTGTATGGGATAAGTCAACACTTATCCCATGTCTGTTCAGTCCTAGAGCTCTGTTCCCTCTATACAATAACTGGAAATGGAGGTAAGGGAGTTGTATTGCCTTAGTTCTGCTAAAATCCCTCCCTTGCCACCTGTAGGCCTAGATGAAGCAGTATATGAAAGGAAGAAAAGAAGATATATTATGTTCCAGAGGAAGTGAGAGAAATTCTCATGGCCTCATTTAAAACACATTCCTGGAAAACTGATTTCTAGAAGCTAAATTTTCTATTGGTTTCATTCCAGTTGAGTGAAGAAGGAAACAGTGGGATTATGGCAGTCACTCAAAAAGAGGTTTCAGCCCTATCATATTTTGGTGACATTCTTTTAGAAACCTGTGTCTTCAAGATCCTTTTTGCCTTGTGAATAAGATGCTGAAGAAATATTCAAGTTAAATGTCTGTATTTCTAACCTAAAGAAAAATACTGTGCTCAGTCATGCAAATTCATGTATCAGTCAGAATCCACCGACATCCCTGGGATATCAGATCATGGTTTGACACAACTTCTTTTAACCTAAAGAGTCCGAATTCTCTATTAAAATGAACTAGCATAGTTCCACTAGAGTCAAGGTAGTGGTACTGTTTCAGATATGTTCTTGTACTGCATGTATCATCTGAGGGCTTCACAGCAGAGCTTCAAGCAATGTCACTAATATCAGGAATAAATTGCTTTATCTTCTCTGAAGCAAAACCTAGAAGTGGTATAGCAGTTAATGCACCTTAAATAATGCATATACCATTTATAAAACTTCTTATAAAAGCTTGTATTCCAGGCAGTACAGATATGTACATATCTCAAAAAAAGCCCATGTGAAAACATGCCTTAGCTCCCTGCAGCCACAGAAAAGAAGCTCACATCTTATGATGACATGCATCTGTGCACACATTTGGCACAATTCTCATGATTTTGTGTATAGGTGTGAACAAAAACTGCAGTATGCCTTTTTTAAAAAGTATTTGTAAACAAAAATTATTTATTATATTTTAAAAATGTTAGAATGTTTATTTAATTTTTTTTTTTTTACAATAACTAAGCCATAGGACTATCAGAGCTTTTTTTCTTATTTCTTAACACATATTGCATGTACTTTGCCACATCATCCCTCAGATGATAAACCCACAAAACAGAGTGGGCCAGAAACAGGTCATCAGAGTTTCCCCTCCTCACAGCTTCAAAGTTTAAGGCAATGGAATTGCACTGATGTTTTTAGCAAAGTGCTTATATTTGCTGCAGTATAGGAGCGGGGGATAAATAACGCTTTTTTTTCTGGTAGTCTGAAGATAAGCAAGTTAATTTAAACTACTGAGTATAATGTTTCTTGCTGTATGTTCTCAAGCACAAGGGCAATCCAAGTTTTGCTGTATTGCTGTGATGTGTGTTTTACTTATTTAGAGGACAAAGGAAGAACTTGGGGTCACTTATAAATCCACAAACCTTTCAAAAATAATTTTAGTGTCATAAAAGAAAGCACAGAGCCCAGTTCTGAGTCTTCCTATGCACAAAAAGGACAAAGTGGGACAGAAGAGACAGAGAAGAAGGTCCTCTTGGTTAGGGCAATTTGTCAGGCTAGTTTAACAGGGTTAAAACACCATCCTAATGTAAATAAATGGGAGCACTATAGCACATGGCTTCACAAAGCATAGCCTGCAACTTACTGGACCCCAGACAAAATACACTATCATGCAATGCTGCTCTTGCCACTGAGCCCTACTCCTGTGTCTTCCTATGCATCTGGGAGCTATAGCCATGGTGTAGCTGACAGAATGACCTGCTTCCCAGAGGTACCATGGCACCACTGCTCCCTGCAGTGCTTTCCCCTCCAGCTCAGGCACAGATGGGAAGACGGAGCACCTTGAATTCATCTACATGTCAGAAAACTGGTACACAATTGGCTCACTATTCCAATAAAAATATAAGAACAATGTTATTATTTCAGATTTTTGGGCTCACGTAGCCCAGTAACCTGTCTGCAGCAGTGACCAAAAACTGACCCCTGAAGAATAGCAAGAATGTATGAACATAATTGATCTTTTCTGCAAGTCCTCTCCCGGCTTCCAACCATTTTCAGCTCAGGGTACTCCTCCAGCCTGATCTAGTTTGCCCAGTGGTGGACCTCTCTTCCAAGTACTTGCCCAGTTTTCCCTTGTGTGTCTGAAAAAAAATTGCTACAACTGTCACACTCTTTGGTAAAGAGTTTCACAAATCCAGTATTTGCTGCATGAAGAAATATCTCCTTTTATTCAGAAAATGGCTCCTAAATCTTTGTCTAGCAGTCACTACCTCTTGCATTGGGAGCGACTGTGAACAGCTCACCCCAAAGCACCCACTTCACACCACGCTGGATTTTATAGACCTGAATCAAAGAAACCCCCATGGTGGTCTCTGCCTGAGCCTACTCAGCCAGAAGCTGACTATCACATGTGTGTTGGCCTCTTTTTTTCCAAGGGATTAGGGAATTTACTAAAATGTTCTTGTTGCCCAGGGTCCCTGTACATCCTTGTGGAAAAACTTCAGCCCTCACTCACTGGTTGGACATTGAGCATGCCGAGCATAACAGCCACGCAAAACTTGGTGTGGGCCACTGGTCCCAAATATTTAGTTTCCAGAGTTTGAGTGCTGAATTGTTCTCTTCATGGTACTCTGCAAAGTACCAAAGATTTTGTTTTACCTGGTGTATGAAACTTGGTATACTAAAGCTAAGATCCCCTCATTATTTAGGTGCACTCAGTAGCTTTTAATTATAGTACCTGACATCATGTTTCCCTTCCATCACATCATTCTGCCACATTTTAAATTGGCTTATGGCTTGCCTTCAGTTAGCTGTAAGTAAGCTAGAAAACAGACCTTTTAATGGTCATCAACACTGCAAGCACTCATATATTTATTGCTTCCTGCAAATGTCTGCACGTGATGCTACTGAGTAAGTTTTTCAGCTGCCCTCTGAAAGCCAAAACTTCAGGATGAGCTCAGTCAGCAGACTTTTAAAAGCTGGCTTCCTAAGGAACGATTTCTAATGCTTCATATTTTTGCTATGTTAACTTCTCTAAGTAAATGGGCTGTAATGGAAATCTTGCCTGATCAAGCAGATCTTGTTCAGGAAACATACCTTCAATTGATTTTGCATTCATTCATCAGAATCATTTGCTTTAAAAGCTGATTTCATGTCTAGCTAGAACACAACCAATTATGTTTAAACCGGGTACCCCATGTTTACATGTGCACCATATGGCTACCCAGTTTACCTCCCATACTGGGACAGGAGGGCATTTTTAATTATTTACAGCAGGGGCAGCTCATCATAACCACATTTGTAACCAGTCATATTCCTCACAGGTCTGTGAAGCATCCCAAAACCATGTCACTAAGCAGACCTTCCAGGCATCTGCTTCCCTGCTGAGGCAGGGCCACCCAGCTCTGAGAGTAAGCACTGCCATCCTAAAGAAGAGCAGCTGGAGCCAGGAAAGAATATGTGGAGAATGTTGGGACAAATGTATCAGATACCTCAGGTTAATTGGCAATCAATTAAAGCTAATGCCTAGGAAATCTTTCATGATACTGCAAACTCAGGGCTGAAAGTGGTATCTACAGAGGGCTCACCTCTCTCTGCAACTTTAAACAGAAGATGCTGATATTATTTCTCACAAATTTACTTACTTAAGTTTACTATGTTTTGAGATTTTCCAAAGCAAATTTAAGATGATAATATAGACCAAAACCAACTCCACAGCAGCACACTCAATGGGGCTGACTTGATCAGCATCAGTTCTACTGACACAGGTGTTTCAAAAACACCACAGTGGCAGTGGACACAGCAGAGGAAAATAATACTGCTGGAAAAGTGCAATGAAGTGATACCCCTGTGAGTCACCACTCATGATCTTTCCTTCCAGTCTCAGCCTATCACAACATTGATCTGGTTTCACTAGAGACCTGCTTGAGGAGCACTGCTAAATACTTCACATAGCCTCCCAGGATCCCTCTGAGACAGGCTGCTGGAGAAACAGCTTGGACCCGAGAATCACTTATGGATGGGCTCATAGGTGGGCTTTGCAAGCTGGGGCCCTGGTTCTCTGACAGAGCTAGTCTCAAGTTAGTAATTACACATTTAGCATATTATGCAAGCATTTATCGCTGCTTTTTCACAAGTATCCATTCTTCTGCTGTGTGATAGCCACTCCTTTTCTCATTGATTTCACGCACCACAGGAGCACAGGTCCCACTGGCATCAGCATTTTCCCCCAGCCTTGCCTGCCTGCAGCAGTGACCCCGTGCTTCCTGGGTTAGGAGCCGTATACTGCTCAAGCCGTGTTTCTCCTTGATTCGAACTGCTGAGATCAAAAGTTCAGCAGGTTCTATCCTCAGTCAGTCTGTTTATGTATTTATTTGTTCCTGTGACCTGCCAGGTCTTCACCAGTCTTAACAATCCCATGAGAAAATCCTTGACTTTCTTGAGAGCTGGCTTGACTTGTGCAAGCACAAACTGAAGGGCTGCTTTGGAGGGAGAGCAGAGACGAGGGGTTAGTGAAGGATCATGAAACACTGTTTGGAGCCAGCAAATTACCATTAAAGAATGCTGCCCACTTATGTAGAAAAACTGGGTGCCAGCCACTCACGAACCCTGTTATTCAAGTTCTGCAGCCTGCAGCAAAAGGCCCCTAGAATTAGCTCTCTCAATCTGGTGGTGAGACACCTCTGATGTCTGAAATGGGTCTGCCTTGGGGTTGTTAAATACCTGCTCCATGTGATTGGGCTAATTAAAAGTTTTTAGCCAAACAAATCCCTGTTTGTGCGGGTATAAGAGCTAAGAGGATTAGATGTTAGTTAAACCAGACATAACTGAGAAAACAAAGTTGCTGCTGTTAATTCTTAAAAATGCTGCCCCAGTGTGTGTGGGTGAAAGGAATGGACAACAAAATTAGTATGTGAAACAAAAGTCTCAGATGACAGGTGTATCCCATCAGAAAAAGTGCTCTCTTAAATTCAATATTATGATGTAATGGGAATGTATTTATTCTACATAGAGATGGCAAAACCAGCTTTAGTTAAATTTGCTCTTGATCTCCTGTATTCTTCTTGCAAAGGAAATGTAGGTAGTTTCTATTATTCTACAGGTTTACTACTATAGCCCATCGACTAAACAGGTATATACAAATAGCACCAGGAGCTGGCTAAGCACAACACAACTCCACGCTTTCATCAGAAACTTTGCTGCTACACTGAGAAACTGGATGAGCCTCATTGTTGTTGTACTGACCAGCTGGGAAGTCAGTGCCTCTCAATGATCCCTGTCCTTCCAGGGGGATCTTAGTTAAAAAGAATCAGCTTCTTCTATGTTTTCATAGGAATCAGAAGCCAACTGTTTTCTTCTTCCAATAAGGAACTGCTTGCAATAGCATCCCCAGTAAGAATACATTAGGGAAAATTGAACTTGGATCCACAGCATATTTGTGCTGAACAAATGTTTTCTCCCTACAAAAAAAAAACCAAAAAAAAACAAAACAAAAAACCAAACCACTAAAACTAGGCCATTAGAGCCTCCAGACTCCTCCTTCTCCCCCTCTGCAAACAGACTCATGTCTTATGCCTGCTTAGAAATTCTTGACTTTATTCCCAGTGAAACTGTTCGGTTCAGCAGCAGCCAGCAGCCCTCTCCATCAGAATCTGCTGCTACCTGTCATTTTGCCTTGTTTCACTCCTTCTTCCTGGGCAGACATCCCACGGATCCCAGGTTTTTATCTTGATGGCTTCATTCTTCCCTACCAGCCTCATTCTAGAACACCTGCTAAAGCTGCTAGTATTAATTATACTTTTATTTGAATGTAAATACTTTGCTTGGGGACATAATAAGTATACACCTGATTTTGGAGCCTCTGAAAGAAGGCTATTGTGCTGATCAGTGCCAGTGAGGAAGGGAGAGATGCAAGAACAGCCTCCATAGAAGTAAGTGAAGTCAAACCATGTCAGAGAGCATTCCTGTGTTGGAATGGAAATCAAGTGCACCTTTTAAGGTCCAGAACAGCGGACACACTTTGGACCCATGTCATTTAAATACCAGCTGCATAAACCAGAGGGCAGATTATCACTCTCCCAGGCACAGACCGGGGTTAGGGTGAGCTCTGGATCGTACCTTACACACGGAGTGGGTGCAGTCATTTGGTTTTGACAGCAACACAGCATCCTCCTCTGGAGGCAAGCCTGCTCTGTGCCAGAGAGCGATTCTGGGCGCATTTGATTTACTACCAGGGATGTAACTAATGGGGAACAGAGACAGAAAACCAACCCCCTTATTAAACAAGCAAAATAAAGAAATCTTTTACATCTGGAAATACTGAGGCAGATGATCAAAAACTTAGCACTGCAAGTTTGTACTGCCTGCAGCTAGAAAAACTGCTCTCTGTGGAAGCAGGAATGTGGTTGAGCCTGCAAAAACGTGATAAGGGATCTGTACCTAAGATTTTTGGATGGTCTGTGTACGTCACAGGTAAGTTTCCACAGAGCTGAAGGAGCATTCAGGACTGGAATCCCATGGAAAAACTCCCTACTCTACCCAGCTGAGGATGGCTTGGTAAGCAAGTGCCAGTGCCACATTTTTACTCCTTCTGAGAAGGTGTATCAAAACTAAAGGTGTAGAAACAACCTTTTTTTTTTTCTATGACAAGTTGACCCCAGAAACAGCAATAACAAAAATTCTTTCCACTTGCTTTTCTCAACCAAATAAAAATCTGTTTCAGTTAAATTATTTTTCCCCCAGCACTTTAAAGATTCCTTCAATTTCCACATTAAGTGCTTGGAATTGAAAATCAGATATATTTTCCTTGGAATTTTAATTTTTATACAGATCAGTCTGTTTTGCAAGCTTGACCCAAATGTACAAATAGTTTTAATTTTTTTACAAATTCTTCAGTTTTGGTAAGTATGTAAGCTGTTTACACATATTTTTATCCTAGCTGGAATCCTGATGAGCTTGCATATTGTAAAACAAAAAAGTACAGGTATGGATTTCTATGCTGATGTTTCATCACATGTGCGGGTTGAGGCTGGCTGTAGATATCAAATACAAATGTAGTATATACAGATCTTGCTGATCTAGAAGTATTAAATAACAAATCTCCTGGCTCTTTTACAGAAGAATAATCCAAGCAATCCATAGGTTCCTAGGCTGCTGCACAAGATCACAGCCTGATCATATATGTATGATGGCATAAACAGATGAATAATAGCAACTGCATTTTCAGTCCCACCCACATTTCATCTTATTTTTTTAAATCACATTACACCTACACACAATGCTTGGCTAAGACTGACAAACACAAACTACAAGAAAATCAATATGTTGTTTTCTGTATATGTATATTTCAGGAGGAAATAATATCTAGGGGTTTTTTTCCCTTTTTTCTTCTTTTTATTTTCAAGGAAATAAATCTGAGAAAACAAAAGACAAGTGATAAAAGTCATTAGTTGCCATGGGATTTCCAATGATAAATCCTAGCACAAGTGCAAGTAAGATTGGACTAGAGTAGGAGACAGCTGACCTATTCCAAAAGATTGCTGCCTGGCTTCCTCATCAGGCTGCTGTCAGTTCCAGCACATGCCATGACTTTGCCTCTGTTGAGAACTGGAAGAGTATTGGCCTTGACTTGAATGGAAGCAGGACCAAGCCCTACTCAGACAGTCTCATACACTACGTGTCGGATGTGTGTGCCAGGATTATGCAACGGGGTGAAAAATGAAAACCTGTCAGGCACAGAATTGGTGCACTCAAGGACATACTGTTATTTGTTTTGCAGCTTTGCCACTCTAACAGGGATTAACCATGTGCCATTGATAGCTGCCATGACACCAAAACACTTCATTTTTTAACTTTCAGAACATGATCTGAACTTTTGAGGGGAATGGGTTGCTTGGCCTCATGTTTTTATTTGAAAATAAAACCCTAAACAGAGAAAATGTTTACTTTTTCCAGTCTTCTCTCCCCACTTTTTCCATCCTTTGTCCCCCAGCTAACTATGGCACTCCTCAGGCAGGCCTGCTAGGCCGAGGGCCTGAAGGAGAGCTACACAAAGAACACACACAGACGCGGCAGGAGAGAGAGCAGGAAGAGAGAGGGCAGAGCCCTCCGACTTTATTTATATGTTTTCACACATCACCGTGGATTGGAGGTAGAAATCACTACCTCTTATAATCCACTTGGTCAAAGTATTTGTCAATCATATTTCTCCATCCGGTATACCGGAATTCGTAAACACAGATACAATTTAGGAAAACATAGATAATAGAGAGAAAACAAGTCATGGCCATGAGAGAGAAAATCTCACAAGGAAACACTGAACACTGCAAAGTCAGAGCAACAGCTAACAAAACAGCAGATTGAATTAACTTCTCAGTTCCTTTATTAATAATTTTTTTCAACCAAGTGGGTAGGTATTGTAAGTTGCCAACCTTCGCTTTCTGGAAATTCTTTGGTGTATTACTGCATAGCAGAGTGGTGTGACAAGGATAAAGAGATTAGAAGTAATTTCATATAACTCCTTCTGTCAAAATCTGCAGAGGGCTTTTACTGGTAACTCTGAGTGTTGCTGAAATTCTTCATTAAAAACTTCCAATATACGGGCAGGAAATCTCTAAGCTCTAAGACACAAAGTAGCCAAAACAGAGGGAGAGAAGGAATATTAAATCAAAGTCTGAATAGAGAAAGAATACAAAAACCCACCCTGATCAAGTACAACAGTAATAACGCATGTTATCTCCAAGGGGGTTGATGCCAATTCAGCTTTGGAAGCCAGAAAACCAGATGCTGATTTTCACCAGGTTCAAGTAACTGGGCATTACCTGTGCAGACACAGGCTCTCCTTGCCAGCCTTAGGCTGCCCCGGTGGCTGTGAGCTGCTGCTTGATGGTCACTGCTGAAAGCTGCCTTGGCTTAACATACAAAACTCAGACTGTGTTTCCCCTCCTTGTTGTATCAGCACACTGCACATACGCCTAGACAGGCAAAACCTGGCCAGCAGATGAAGAACATTTCCTAGTACAGTGGTCAGGTATGGCCCCTAATATTGTGAGTGTGAGAAAGCAGGGGTGAAGCACACAGAGAAGAAGGAACTAAATATGATCTGGCCAACACAGCTGGGCCAGCCTACAGATCTTATAAAAGCTTTGAAGACGAAAAGAGGGTGGTTTGCATTCTCTATGATTGTTCCATTAAATGAACAGAAGAATGGACAGACATTAAGTGGTAATGTCAGTCCTGCATCTTTTGAAAAGTTACTGTTGTGTTACAAAGCAATCATCAGGTATTGCAGGTCCTCTTCAGAGCCTGTGGCCTTGCAGAAGAGCAAAGTAAGTGCAGATGAGCACAAGCACAGGTGCATGAAAGGGAATGTACTGCTACCACCATGGGTTAAGAGAAGAGTTTAAATGCTTTGCTCCCTATTAGCGATGCAAACTCTTCTATTTTTTTGGGAGGTCCTTTTCTCGGTTCGTGAATTGTTCACCCATTAGTCTCCACAAATATGTTCACACCTCAGGTTTGTTTAATGAAGGCTGTGGCATGATCTGCTGTGTTGCAGCTCACCCAGGACAGGAGGTTTTGTCCTTATCTTCAGCCATTTGCTATGAATGAGGGAGGTTGCTCTGCGTGCTTGATTTCTGACTCTGGATTTCAAGCTGGTTGACCAAGGGATGCTTTCTCTCTGGTATCTGCGGTATCCAGTGCAACAAGTGTTTTTCAGTTGTCCATTTCTGCTTTAGAAAAGAACCAGAGCTTTGCCAGTACACACTGGCTAGGAAATGTAATGCATTCAGGCTCTGATCCTGCGCTTTTCTTGAGTCACAGATGCTTTTGGGATGGTTTGATGGGAGGAAAAGCAGCCCCACCGTATAGCTGTGCCTCAGCCCTAAGCTGCCTGAAAGCAAAGTGCAAAGCAGAAAGACAGCCATGTGTGGTGAGCAACCCTGAGTCCACAGTCCCATCATCTCAGCCTCTGACCAATCTCCTGTTCCTCATCTGAAAACAGCTTAACTTTAGGTAGCTATCACCTGTAACCATCATCCACCAGGAAGAGGAGAGTAAAACACCCCAGCAGCACAGAGTGAATTGCTACATTTGACTTCTGCCACTTTACAGACCACTTTAATAAACAGATCTCTAGAAGAGGTGCACTGTGGTGGCCAGAGCCATGCTGGACATATTCCCTAAGCAAGGAGATGTCTAACCCTGGTACTCCTAGCATGGGTAATATCCCAGTCCTCAGCACAATCCTCACTATTTGTCTTCCATAATGTCTTCCTTCTTTATCCTGCTATCTTTTCCTACCGTGCAGAAGACACCAGCCTCATTTATGTTTTCAGCTGTTTTTTCAGCTGCAACTCCCCCTGCAAGGTTTTGGTCACCTGTCCTGCTTGGCCTGTCTCACCAGCGCTCCAGCTGACCAGCAGGGATGCATATGGGACCACTGCATCCTCAAACCAGCCCCTAAGCCAGTGCAATTCAGACTGTGAGTGACTTCCACCCACAAGAAGCCATGTTTTGCTCCTCCCTCTTTTACCCGACGGATGTGCAGGGGTGTGGATAAAACACAGAAAGGGGCCATGGCACAGAAATGACAACCCAGGATTCCCCCTTCCCAGCCCAATACCTAAGCAGCCATTGGTGATGAGGATGCCTCTACTTGTGAGATCTCCTCCTGGCCCCACAGATCCCTGACTGTGCAGTGGCAGGGGGCTGGCATCTCCACACCCCAGCCTCTGGTTTCTGGTGTACCCCAACACAGCTCTACAGCCCAGGAGGGACAGAAGCATTGCAGGACTTTCCTTGGGTGCCCTCCAACCTGACAAGTGGTACCACTGCCCTCACTCCCATGTTTCACCAAGTGAAGGTGCCAGCCTGGCTCTGAATGGATCCCACACACCTGTGCATGGGGGAGTGAATGGTGCATTGTGCTGCTTCCCCAGTGAAGTGCCAGAGGTTCCTTGGAGCACCATGTATTTGGAACATGGGTGCTGGAAAATTGATCTCACACTGTTCTGGACCCTCGTGGGAGACAGTGGCCTCCTTCACTTGATGTGCAGTACAGAGGGTGGCCTTGCTCCTGCAGAGTAGCTGGGCTCAGACACCAAGAGTGGCTGCTGTCCCCACCATTCTGCCAGAGACAATGGAGGTGACACAGCACCTGAGACACTGCGGGAAAGGGGGACCCACAGCTAAGGCAAATAAAGAGGCTCTTGATTACAGGTTTCTGCCCTTGGCCTGCACATGGATCCTATGTATCACTGGCCAAGTCATTTAAACCAAGCTTTGTACAGATGGTGACCAATGGCATGTTCCTTGTTTTCAGATGGCAACATTTTCTGGACTGCAATTTGCTTGCAGAAGCAATGAGCACTTAGAGCTGCAAGGGAACTGTCTGGGAAATGCATTTTGAAAATGTGGATCTTAAGCAAAACTAAGTTTTCTGGAAAGTAGAGTCACGAGGTGAGCAGTGTGACTGACTTAGACTAGTAGCTGAAGTGCAAAGAAGAAGGAGACAAGAAAAGGAGACAACTTGTTTTGCCTCAAGGCAAACATTTAATTTATGAATTCTTTATCCTGTTTCTATAGTTAAATTTGGTGACATTTTCTAAATGAAATTTCACTCTAAAGCAAAAAAAATGTGGTTGCATTATTTTGAAAACATGGAAATAACACTTCAGCTTATTTGTGTGCGTGTATTTCTGATCACCCAAAAAAACCTCTTAGCTTGACATAACCCTAGAGCTAGAGTTTGTTTACCCTAAAGCACACTGTTCAGTGAAGATGACCTTTAACTAAGCAAGTTCACCTGTACCTGGCCCTGCAATCCTAAACTACATAATCAAAACTATGGCAAACTTCTTAATTTATATCCTGTGTCTCTATTTTTTAGTAAATAAATATCAAATGGTTGTTATGCAGATTATCTCATGACTGTTTGCAAGAATTTAAATGTTATAGCAATGAGCACCACTAAAAAGTCAAAGAGTAAGAAATCTCTCTTCAGAGCAAAGGAATTCAAGAGCATGAACCATTTACATCCTGAACAGCAGGAGAAAAAAAAAATTAAATATTTAAAGTTCATTGTCCACCCTCATTTTTATTCTTAGCATGTGGCAAGGCTCCTTCAAATAAACCTCATCAGTACCAAATGTGTCAAAAACCCAAGATCATACTATAATAATATATATAAAAGAAGGCAAACTAGGATCGTGCAGACTATAAATCTGGCACTATCTGAATTCCACACTTCATATTTTTTATGAGTAAGATATATGTGCATGGTCTCCTAAGCTTCCCTGTATTTTTTTTGGATGCAAACTGAAACCCAACCCCAAATTCCATCATGAGGCATCCTACTGATGTGTGTGTCACCAGAGGGGTAGCACATGAGATTTACTGCATGGACTTCTGTTTCACAAAGGAACAGTAAATGACAGAGGCAGGGCAGCAGCAGAGAAAGAGGGAAGAGGCAGGAGTGGGGGACTCTTTACAGCTTCCCTCAGGAAAGTTGGAGTGGTGAAAACCCTTGGATTCATGTCCCCAGGTGCTCTGGCTTGGGCTGCATCCAGTCTCCTTGGATGACCTTCCCTTTCTTCTGCTCCTGCCCTTGTCCAATAGCAATGCCTCAAACTCCAATATTTCCTTTCTCCTGTCATTGTCTCGAGCCCTGAGAACCCCTGCCTGGATGGCTCTGAGTGCAGTCCCCCATGTCAGACCTTGCTCCCAAATGTTCTGTCTGCCTGGCCAGCCACCCCTTCTCAGTCACTTCTGTTTGAGTTATCAAATCTCCCTTTCCATCAGCCTTCTGACTCTTCATCAGCTTTTCAAGACAGACAGTGGTCTTCCCTCTCCTGCCTTTTTGTTTCTCTTCTCTCTCTGCCCTTCCCACTAGGTCCAGCCTGCTCTTCAGGAGCCCCACACCCCAGTACATGTTTCTTTTCTTTCTTTATCTTTAGATGTCCTATAGGCTGCTCTTGAACACAGGGCAGAGAGCCCAGCAGGCTCATGCTACAACTGTGACTCAAGTTTTTCTCAGAGCATAGGTCAACAGTGGGTTTGGGGACTTAGAATTTAAAAGTTGAAGTTTCCACTAAACATGTGGAAACTGTGTTTTCAAAGGTTTATATCCTGCTTTGACCCCTGCACAAGGGACACTTCCCTGCTTGAGGTCAAGTCACTTAGGAAGCCTTAGGAATAAGTTGCAAAAGTTTGAAAAAAAGCAAATTCTCTAGCTTTGATTTTCAGAAATGGTAACATAATTTTAGGCTAAGTGACTCTTGGGCCTCTATACAGGTAAATGAAGAACAATTTACAGGCCTCAGGCATCTTGCCATGCAATGCAAAGCTTTGCAAAATTATGAGCAGATAAAAATAGTCTCCTAATAGAAAATGCAGGATGTCCTTATTAACCAGGGCTGCTCTGTCTTCTTCCTTTTACATCTGCTTGTACAATGGAAACTTTTGGATGCAAAGTTTCATGCGCTTGGAGCAGTTGCAGTCCCAGATCTCTGTAGGTTATATTGTGTGGACACTTTTTTCCAGAGTGGGCTGCAACAGTTATATCTATTTATCAACACGAAAGCTACAGGCACTTAGCAGTGCATTTCAAACTGCTTTTCCAAAACCAGTGATCTGAAGCAGAAACCTGGGACTTGTCCCACCAGCACCCTGGGGACTCTTGGCTCTCCCCTGTTCCTGGAGTTTCACAGCAAGTGCTGCTCACCACTCTGTCCACAGGACCTTGCTCTCACTTCACAGGGACACAGCTGGATCATGAAATGCAGCCTGCTGGGCATGCCCCTTCCCCGTCCCTTGACAGCTTGTACCATTGCAGCACTTCACAGAGTGCCCCTCACCCCGGGGCTGTGGGAGGGAAGGAAGGGGAGCTGAGGCAAGGAGCCCAGGGGCTGCCAGAGGTTCAGTCCAGCTGTGATTGGCACCTTCCCTCATCCTCCCTCAGGACTCCCACAGCACAACTGCCCAACCCTATCAAAATGAAGGCATAAGCCAAACACAGAAAAATCCCTGAGATTTGCCAAAGTTCCCCACAGATTGGCCATAGTAGACCTCACAACCCAATGGGATGTTCAGCTATACCAGTAGAGACCAGTAACCACAAAACAGATATCCACAAAAACCATTTGACTGTACTGTTGGCAACTCATGCATGTCATTTTCTATGGCAAGGCAGGGACATGAACCCAGATTTCCTAAACTTTATACTGGTACTTTTCCTGCAAAACCAGTCATTCCTATACTTTTTGCTTCTTGCCTGGCATGTTCTACACCCTATTGCACATATGCATACAATAGTATGTGTGAACTCAGGAGAAACCTTTACTTAATAGTGATTGACATTTGCAGGAGCTTTAAGAATGCAATGATTTTGGCACCGGTTACTTTCCAGGTAAGGATTAACAAACCAATGTGTTAACCTCCACCTGATGTTCTTTGTTTGAAACAGGCCACGTTTCAAAATGGAGACAGCTTTCAGATTGTTTTTCAGAAAGATTGTGCTTTGATTTGGAAATAGGGAAGCACAGCAAGGATTGCAACACAAAACAGATAAGATTAGATGAAGAGGAAATGTGATATAAGTGGTGTGGATCTACAGAAGGAGCAATAAAATGATGTTCCTCTCACACTGTTCATGTTACAGTGCTTGATTTAGAAGACACAGAAGCAGTGCCCACTCATCAGAGCTCAGGCAGAAGTTAAATAAACCCTTCCTGTGTCTTGGTATTGTGGCTGAAACCCACACTTGAACAATGTAGAAATGCAGGGAAAATGAAAGTCTGGTTCATCCACCTCACCTATCATTCAAAGCTCTGGACATTGGCCGGAAAGGGTTCACCCCTTCTGCTTTTCCATGATTCCAACGTCTCTGAATCCAGCTGTCTAGTGCTCTGAACTGGCTCATGCATGCCCTGGTGCTCCACAGACCTCTCGCTCTGCATCCTTGCAAACATATATCCTGTGCCAGAATCCCTGGCCACAGAGCCAAACTCACTGATTGACACAGACAGAGCCAGCGGAGTGCATGGAGGCCCCAAAAACTGGCACCAGTGCCGGAAAGCAAAGGTGAGCCTCTGAAGATGGGGAAGCAGTGAGCCAGCTTTGAAGACAGAACTCCAAAAGAAACTTGCACAACAACAACAACAACAACTAGCAAGCTTATTTAATCCTCTTTACACCAGCCTCAGCTCTGCAAAGGGTTTGTCCAACCCATTCGTGGGTATTCCTAGGGCACAGGGGACACATGACCTTGTATCCACCCTGTGGTAGCACAATTACAGGTCCCAAACTGCAGCAGGATCCCTTCCAGTTACTTTCGAGTACAACAAAAAGAGAACATACAGTTGACTGTGTATTAAAAACATAAAGGTGTGTCCAAAGATACTATACACTTACACCCCAACTTAGAAATCCCCTGTGCAGTCCATTTCTTGTGTACCAGCCACATTCACAGAGACCAAGGTCTTTAACTGATTGTTGAGAACTTAACCTTCTAGGCTTACAGATACATGGCATTTTTCATAAAATTAAATTTATTACAGTGCCCATGGTAAGTAGACTGCATTGTCAGCAATTTTGCTTTAATTTTCTTCAGAGAACCTGTATTTTTTTACACAACTTATTTATTTAGAAAAAAACCCTGTTGTGTCTGTTGGAAAATACACAGGCAGAGATGTTTCATGCTTCACCTCTTTTATATATGTAGTATATTCTTTAACAGCTTGTCTTTTGCGGCACTACTTAAGAGTGCATTTCTGATATGCAGGAGGAGAGAAAAAAAAATGGCACAGTGGGTAAAATGATCCCATCAAGATCATCTCCCTAAAACAGAGATAAAGATAGCAACTGTCAGTGCTTTGGAAATTAAAAATCTAGCACTGAGACTGATTTGTGTTGATACCTATAGTGCATATACTCTTTATATGTACGCATGAATATACAAATAATATATTTTCCTTTAAAAAAACCAACAAACCAAAACCTCAGTGATCTACCAATGGAAATGCTAGGATTTGACTCAGATTTCAGTCTCCTTGGTAAAGGCCAATGGGATGGACACCACAACCTGCTCTCAGCAACCCCACAGCCCAGGGACTAGCAGGATCACTGGTAACACCTCTCAAATCCCTAATGTGTTTTAATGGTGTCTCTCTTCCCACTAGTACACCACCATAAACCCATCTTTGGGAGATGACAGGAATCAAAAAGCCACTGTTGAAACTCCAGATAGTGCTCTAGATAGAGGAGGGGAAAAAAGCCCTGAAACTGTTCTGTAAGCAAAATGCTTGTCCTGGGCTTTTCTCCTTCTGATGCAAAAGCCAACAGAAGAGGCCACCAGTGCCTTCAGTTTAGCAATACTTGATGTATTTACTCAGGGCTTCTGGCAGCTCATTCCACATTCTTCAGAGCTGTAGGTTTTATACAGTGCCCTCTATATCAACCAGACAGTGTACCTGATAAACTTTCCCCGAGGCAGGTGGCCATGGGAATGGCCAGGAATTTGCACAGGAATTTGCACAGGAATTTTCGTACTTAGACTCATAAGGTTAGCAAACAGTAAAAGCTAAAATTGTTTGCCAGTTGGTATTGCTGCTTACCAAAAATGTAAGCTTGCAGACAACTCCCTGCAGAAAACCAGTGCTTTCCAAGAGAAATAGAGTGACCATGGGAAGACATTTTCTCAGCGCCTCCAGCAAGGACCTGCAAACACCTGTGGTAAAACACAGGTCAGAGAACAGACCATAAAAGATCTGGGAGGGCTCCAGGCTGGCACGTTACGAGACAGAGAGGAGCAGAGCAGCATAGACACAGGTGTGTTCAGGAGCTGTTGCCTGTCTCAGACCCTGTTCCTACTGATCATACACCACAGGACATCCCAGATACCTCTTGCCACCCCTGTGGTGCTTAGGAGGATTTATTCTGCACACATACAGTCTGACCTGTGACTCACATAGGTGAGACTTGGGACTTTAGTATGTGGAAGAAGCACATAAAAACCTTTTTGTTTATTGTTGCTCAATACAATTATCCTCTATGAAAATCATGTTTTTTCCTTCTGTGCAGGACGACTGTGGCCTGTTTGGGCCATGCTCTGGTTGAAGCTTGCTCCTGGGTCCTGGGGTTGTGCAACACCGCTGGGTATATCTGTAGCCACCCTTGGCCTGGGTTCTCAGGGTGAGCAGACACCTTTGTCAGTAGCATCTACTCATCCCATTTACTTTGTAAACACTGACTAAGATACCACATATGGCAGCAACAGCAAGCACATTTGGATCTCCTTGTCCCAGCCAGAGGCATCTCCACATTCATAAAATGTGTGCACTCAGTAAGTCAGATAAGTTGTGTCTTTTCTTGCCTACTTCATGAGGCTAAGAAGCCAAAGGCAGAATCCATCTTCAAGAGCCACAGATTGTACTGCAGTCCCAGAATTTGAATACACTCACCCATTAAGTCTAGATCTGCTTGCAGCTTTAACTGTGACTATGCTCCTGTGAGCATCAAGTACCATATTAGTGCTACCTTTAATGAAAATGCTAATGGCAATGAAATGCTTCCTGTGAGGACTAGCACTCACATTGGGATGTGGATAGTAGTGTATGAACTCTGGTGAAATTTCAGCATACACAGTCAACAGAAATTTTACTGCCAGAAACATGGCCTTAAGTAATAGTAATAATGTTAATATTTAATTGAGGTGAGTTGAACGTGCTCTTTTGTTGCAAAAACATCTAGAGGACATGTCCCTGCCTGCAGGATCGTGTTTGACTCTATCTTCCCTCCTTGCCTTTCATTCTTTTTTCCCCAGCTCTGGCTCTTCCTCCCTCCCCAGCCATCAGAGCTCCTGCAGTTGCATCCTGCATACTGCTCAGACCTCGTGCCCTCTGTCACCTCAGCACACCCTGCAGCTTTAAAGACCTGTTAGCCACAGTCGCTTCACACTTCCATCCTTACAGATACTGAAATCTTGAGCACAGCTTTCAAACACTAATGAAGCACCTCTGTCTCAGCTTTTCCCTGATTGAGATCAAACTCAGTGAGATGACCTTTTCCTCCCCTTTCTCCTTCCTCCTCCTCTTCCTCCTCCATCTCCTCCTCCTCCTCTTTTCAAGGATTGCTCATTTCTCATTTTCTCCCTTCCCTTCTCTTCCCAGCCCTGCAAATGCCTCCCCTTCACCTACATCCATCACCTTCCTCCCTGGGTTTTGATTCCCCATTTTTCTCTTATTGTTGCTGATGACCCGTATCACCCTCTTTGTCATGCTGTGCCCATTACTAATTCTGTTCCTCTGCTGCCCTGATCCTTTGCTTTTCCTCATTAAAAAAGACTGTTTATTTGGCATGCACTGTCCGGAGGCTCTCTACTGCTGAGTTTTTTCCTGCACTAACCTTCAAGTGGTCCCATTCAGCACGATCTATTAGCCTCCACCATTCAGCCTTTTTGCAATTTCCACTCCATCAACCCTCATGACTTTTGCTTTTAACCCTTATCTTTCTACCAAGATAAATTGCAAAATTCTCCCTACATTTCAATTTCCTTTGATTTTCTTCCCCATAATACCCAGCTCTACCAATGTCCCTCAGTCATTTCTTCTGCTAGAAAGATTGAAAAACTGTCTGCTGAAAGCCCAGCCATCACTTCCAGCTACATGTGGATAAAGCAGAGTCTGCAATACACCCGCCCTCAAGGAATACCCAAAGTCTCTTTCCCCTCCTCTCCACAGTGACCATTACTGCTCTGTTTCGAGGCAGAGCACAGTTTTTATTTGGCCAGCCTTTCTTTCAAGGTATAGCTAAGACCTGCTGATGCTTTCTGCATGCATGTCAAAGACGTTAGCTATTCTATGTGTCCTCATAAATGAAACACTTCCCTGGAGTCTCACCATCACATTAGCTCATTAATGGTAACATTCTTTTTTGTTCTTTCATAATTTGATCCACTGTTGATCTACAATCTTGATCCACTGTTTCATCTTCCAAATATTACTTCAAGAGTCATTTTCATAGCTTTGAATGTGCCACTCATTTTCTGTGCTCCTGTTGATCCTCTCTCCATCTTCTAACAAATAAAATAGAAGGTGTCCTTACACACAATACTTGTTCAGGCAGGCAGAGCTGAATAGCATAAACAGGTGTCTTTTGCAGCTTATGAACACCCACTTTTTGCTTCCCATCATATGCCCTTCTGTTTTCCTTCATAATTCCTCACTGGGAGTACCTCCCAGGTCACAACTGCAGAGGAACTTTGCTCACCTCTCCTAAATTCCTTCTAAAAGCTCTCCATTGCTGCTGAGATAGTACAACACAGCTAGTCTGCTGGCATGCTGTTCTCACTGTGTACCCAGCTGACCCCTCACCATTTCCTTGTGCTCCACCTGCATCTATGCCATCTCTTGCCTCTCACCAGATATTTTGTGCACAAACCCCACATGGCAGTGACAGTCCTTCCGCTCCGCCTGTACAAGCAGGTCCACACAGCAGAAACACCCAGGTCAGGAATCCCAGGTCTGTGACACAGCAATCATAAACAACATCTTGAAAGTTACTGGGAACCCAACTTGCTGAAACTCAGCCTACACCCTAACTTGTGGTGGAGCTTACAAAGTTTCACTGATAAAAGACAAAAAGGCAAAGGCAGTATCTCAGTTTGTTTCTAAGGCACAGCTCCAGCCCATCCATTGGGTACTCCAAAGGCCAAAACATGAATGCGAACTCTGAGCTACATCACTTGGTGTGTTGCTTCTCCAGAGTAAACCTCCCAGTGGCCCTTGCATTGGCAAATAGGATAGAAAGCCTCTCAGTTTTTAGTGGCTGGTTAAGCTGTTCCCTCTTTGGAAATACCTGAAAGTTACTGTTGTCCCATTATTATTGGTTGAGGAGTCTCATGCCTTTGTAGTTTCTTTCCATCTCATGGCAAATAAGCCCATCTGTGCTGATTCAGTCTCAACTTTATGACCTACCTAAGCAAAAGATAACCTCCAGACTCTAAGCATATTTTGTAAAACACACTTAAAAATATCAGAAATGTCTTTCTTCTTTTCAAATAAAATCTTACTTGGGATCAGGGCAAATGAAAACCTGGAAAGGACAAAAAATGCCCTCAAATATCAAGCAGTCAGCTTTGCAGTTACTAAAAAGTTGCTTTCCTCTGTTGAGTTTACTGTGTCACCAAAGCCCTACCAGCCATAGCTGTACAAAGCCTGCATTGTCTCAGCAAGGCTACTGAGATGTTCCTGATCTTGGCAAGAGCTAGGTGTACCCAGAAGCATTTTATTGAAAAAAAATTACTACAGCAGAAAGAAATATTATTTTAGGCCTCATACTGGAAAGATAAAAGTCAGACTCCTTCCCTCTGCTAAGGGAGCAGACAAAATTATCCTGTTCATGGGATTCATTTTACAAACTTGAAAATTGCACATAAAAATCCCCTTATGAAACAAATTTCAAAGTGTCTATAATATAAAGAAGGATTTGTTGGTTTAAGTCATCAGTAATTTGGAGATTTCAACTTCATGACAAAAGAGGCAACTACATACAGCTATATACAGGCATGGAGATAGTCTCTATAGTTGAACTGTTAGATCTGCTTCCTTGCTACAAAGCAAACCTGATCTTTATGATTTCTTTTTTTAACAGGAACAAGATCTGACAATGTTTCTTCACAAAAAGCAGATACTTACTCAGTAAATCAGAGCAATATTGGTTCAGGAAACTATACACAAGTGATAAGGGCCATTTGAATCAAAAAGCCAATATCACATTTTTGTTTCACCCATAAATGTGGTATAACATCTGCTGGAGTTTGCCACTCCAGCAGTGCTGTGGGCTCCTATGGAAAACCAACAGGTACTCTCATACCACTCCAGAGTAACCCCTGATTTTCTTCTCTAGCTGTCAGATGCTCTCACAGCTTTCACAGAAGTGGGTGTAGCATTTCACAGAGTTGTAGCAAAGTGAGGGGGCTCTGCCATGTGGAGGAAGCCAAGACTCTAAATGTGGGAAGCTGCAAAAGCAGACCCCAGAGCTAGGGATAGCTCTGCCGAAGCCAGACAGGCGCTGGCCATGAAAAATCAAGGGTTCAGACCAAACTGCCATAGAAACAGTATTCCCTGAAGGCTCTACCGTCTCCACCACTTATATTAAATATTTGTATTACAATGTTTTCAACTTTTAAAAAGTCTGTTGTATTGAAGGCAGCACATCCTCTTATTTTCTAGAACTTCAAAGATTTTTCATCCTCAGCTGCAGCAGGGACACTCAGAAATTATTAGCAACCCTATTTACATCCCAGTCAACTCCAAATATTTCCCTAACAACACTTAGGGCCCAGAGCCTGTGTCTCAGAAGAGGTCAGACCCCAAAAGCCGAAGAGGGAGCTGGGCTCTCCCCGGGCTAGCAGGTGAGGTGGAACAGCTGCCCTCAGCTCTCGGCAGGATGCACAGCTTTGAAACAAGCCAGGAGAACAACTTCTCCCAGGACGGGAATATGCAGAGGAGTGGCGGGAGAGAGAACGAATGTCCAAGAGGAGTGTTTGTCTCTCCGTTTATCTCGCAGACAGCAGTCTGTTAGCTTTAGCTTCGAGTCTGCCGGACACCAACAGCGGCCCATTCCTGGCGTTATCTCCGCCTCCTCTCTGAGAGTGCACGCTGCCTTCCAGTTTTCCAGCTGTATACCAGGCTCCGCTTAACGCCATGGGCGACCTCTGGTCCCAGGGGCTGGCACCTGCGCGGCGGCGGAGCGGGCGCGCAGCCCCCCCAGCGCCGTGCGCTGACAGCCCGCCTGTGCCGGCCGCGCTTGCGAAACGCGCACGGTTCCCCGCTCGCGTCATGTGAGTTCGGCCGGACTGGTGGAGAATAATTGCAGGCTTGTCCAAATTATCATTTGCAAAGTCTAGGAGGCACATAAGGGCACCGATACTCGGCTTGCGTTAGCCTCAGGCGGCTCATTTCAGCCCCGTCTAATGCTCCTGCCTTCTGCCAGGTCAGCCCAGTTGAGCCGATAAAATTTAGTAGGGATTTTGCGACCTGTAAGGTCCCAGCCCATCTTTAACCATTATAATAGGTCGGCTTTAGCTCAAAGTTTTATTTTAAATTCCTAAGAAGAAATGAGCTGTGTAGTCTTACCTCTAAAAAAATTTTAAATCTGCTATTTCTTTTAACATGAATAAGGAGACCCTAGTATTTCTCATCTAATCACGCTTATCTCAGCATGAAGAAGATGCTTGACCTCCTGAGGGATACATGTATTTTAAATAGTCTTCAGAAACTTTTCACAGATAAGATCCCATTCTCATGTTAATGTCTATAACAGATTATCAGACAGCAGACTCAGAGCCCTCTTGTCACCTCTCTGTCACTTGTGCCAGGGCTCTGTGGTCTGTACAAACGACAGCATTTTAAGTGCTCAAAAAGAAGGAACAGCCATACAAACAAAACACTCCTTCCGAAACTGACTCCAGAGATATTAGGCAAGTCACGCTGTGGTTTTTCTTTGACATGGAGAAACATATATTTTAAATTAAAACTCTCAGATCTGCAAATCACTTCTCACTCTGTCCTTGTTTAATACCTGCTTCTGCCTCTCCTCTTTCATCAGAATCACCAGAAATCTGTTAGTTAGAGTCACCAAAACTCCACCAAAAACCTCTGCAGTCCTCTCCATTTGCCTTTCCCCCCTAAAAATACTTTAAAATCTATTTTCGGAGTGAACTTCTGGTCGCTTACATTGTCAACCCAATCACAGAAGAATAAGTACAATCCAATCCTCAGCTAAGTTCGGAGGAAGTGCAGAACAAACCGAAAAGCGACGGTACCTACCTGGAGCCCACCTCAGCGCCCAGCACCATTCGCAGAGACGGCAGCGTTTTGGTGTAGCGACCTAATGCATTGTCCTTCCTACCGCGCTGCTAAATGAGAGTTGAGCAACTCCGAGCACTGCTGTTTGGAGCAACAGCTCTCCCAGTCTTAACCCCCTCTCTTGCCTCTTCGTATTTGCTCCCCCCCTTTTTTTTTTTTTTTTTTTTCTGTTAACAGTTTTTGAGCGCTAAAACTTGCAATTAGTACCAGCTAAGCCAAAGCCCCTGCTCGCCCCTGCCTAAGCCGCACATTCCAGGGCGCTGAGAGGGGCGCTGAGCTCTTTGCCGGCACCGCGCAGCTCTTCCACCCCCAGACCCGGCTTTCTGCCTACAAACTCGATAAGGCTGCAAGAGCTCAGGAACACGCACTGAAACTCGGACAGGGGAAAAATTGGTCTCTAATCTCCAGCCTGGGTGGTTTTTATTATCCTCCCCCCCCCCTCCACACTCACAGTAGCAAGGTTGTCTCTTGACTACTCCCTGCCTTAAACTCACCAAACCAGATTTTTACTCCCAACACCTTCCTGTAAATCTGAACTGAAATTTTACCCTGCTTGCTGAGTTTGGCTGGCTGAGGGCCAGCCAGCATTCCTGTTGTTTTAAGAGGGCAGATTAAAAAAACCAAACCAAAACCAAAAAACAAACCAAACCCACCCCCAAAACCCCAAAAATCCCACCCAAAAAAACACCACCACCAAAATCCCCCACAAACAAAAAAAACAAATCCCAAACCCCAAAACCAAAAACAACAACAACAACAACAACAACAACAACAAAAAAAAAAAAAAAAAANAAAAAAAAAAAAAAAAAAAAAAAAAAAAAGGAAAAAGACAAGAAAACCTGGAGAGATGCAAGGGCTGGAAGGAAGCAAACTTTTAGAGCAGCTTTACTAAAACTACTGTGGGAGGGAGTGATTCGCATTTATCTTTAAAGGGCTAAACCTGTGATATTTTATTTTGACAGTGTCAGTCAAGAGAAAATACCCTTCTCAGCTGTCTGCCTTCTTCAGGTGGATGGATATTTGAAAAGAAAATAAACCTCTGGTACTCACCTCAAGGACAGCAGCAGGCATCAGCATAGCAGGGAGAGGAGCCCACACCTTTGCCTGATCCAGTTACCCCAAGGCAGCAGTAACACTGGTTTAAGAAATGCCACATTTTACACTATTCTGACCTAAAGTTACACGTGGTTTCTAGCAAAGGAACAAAACAGAAACCAGTTTATATATACAAAAAAACCAACAACCAAGCCTTCTTTTAAACTCCGTATGATCCCTGCGACTGTTGTCTGGAAGGCTTAAAGAAACAATGAAGCAAGACTGTAAACTTTCTTACCCCCTTTCATATTACCTGTCTGTGCCTGGCTTTGGGCTTTGATGTACTGAAACAAAGCAAAAAACCTGTTTATAGTAAATGAAACCAATCAACAGAGAGATCTAATTCAGACTTGTGACTAAACAAACTGGAACAGGAAGCACACACCAGCATTTTTTTTTTTTAAGTAGTAATTCCTGCTAGCATTGTCATCCAATAGCAAAACAAAAAAAAAAGGTTTTGCTTCTCCCTTCAGTGACTGTTGTTCAAATGCAGTTATTTTTTAAACTTTTTTTTTTTTCTGGAAAGCAAAAAACTAGCTGAACAATAAAACCCCCAAACAAACAAGTAATGTTCCATCATGTATATGCAAATATTTAACAGAGCAATATTTACCACTAGTGGTGGTCTGGAGATACTATTCATCTATTTGTTTCCCCATATAGGTCATTTGTGCAACTGATTAGTATCATGACCCTCACCCCAATTAACATCTGTAATTGATGAGTGGACAGAGGATCTTCATCTAAGATAATTGGACAGATCAAGCCCCCAACAGTAGATTAGAAGTCCTGCAAGTTAAATAATATTGGAAGTTAAAACTAGTGAAAGGACTAGATTTTCATAATTCTTTCTAAATGAAAAAAAATTCTTTTTATTCTTAATTAATTCTTAGCAACTCTTAATTAAGAATTCGTCTTAATTCTTCTTAATTTAAAACATATTTATTCAGAGCTGAGTACCCACTATGCTGCCTTTTTCCTGTGATACTATCTATGCTTTTTGAAAGCAGTTTGTCCTTCTAAACAATAACGTCTCTAATTGTATTCTTTTTTGAGTATAGAAAAATTTCACAGGTTTTACCAAAGTAAATCCACATTGACTCCCTAAGAGAGTTTTTCTGCAGGCAGAAACCAATGAATCAAACTACTATTGGGATAATATGTAAAGCTCACAGTCAAACGTTGCAAAGTTAAAGTTAACAGTGTGTTCTCTCCAAACTATCACAATTCAAAAGTTGATAAAGGGATGTCATTCCAGTTTTAGCAAATGCATCAAGAATAAAAAAACATCTTTTAGAACTTACTTGTGTTAATGAGCAAATAATCATGGGGAAATTTTTCATAAAGTACTTGAATTAAAATGAGAGTTCAGCATTAGCAGCAAACATTATGTAGTTAAATAATTCTTTAAGAAAAAACAGCCCAGAATAGTAAATAATGAGGGGTTTAGTGGTACAAAAACCTCTTAAGTGTTATATAGTACTCTTTTTTAAAATCATGAGGCTTTCCCATAGTATCCTCATCTGATAAGTTTGCCAATAAAGTTCTCAGGCAATCCATCTCAAGTAGAGAGAACTTATGCTCCATTTGCTCCATTTAGAGGAGCAAATTGGCATTACTGGCAGAAGTAGTTCCTTGCCAACATGTACAGATTACTCCTAAATGAGTGTCTCTGTAACATACTGAATAGTACAGAAAATGGAAAGACATATGAGTGCATTGTCCTGCATGTCCAGAACACAGGTATACTACCAAAAGTCATGGTTGCACCAGTGTGGTAAAGGCAACTATTTTAAGGTATGCTGCTAAAAGTGTAGCTCTGCCTGTTCTAGTGAGTCTTCACATATGCTTGTGGGTCTTACCTCTGAAAGCCAGTTCTTGCCTTTCTGGTGCAGGATGCAAATATGTTTCCTTGGAAGATACCAAAGATAGGAAAGAATTGGACTTTGTTCTTAGTTCAGTTCAGCTGCAGGTGAAGTGCGTGACAGCACTAGGGGTGTCTAGTTGGAGCTAGTGCCAGGCAGTAGCTCATCCAGCCATTCAAACACTCCGTATTGCTCACCGTCTGTGTGAGGAGACACTTTCCATGCACCCAGGTGAGACTGCAAGGTACCACATCTGTCTGCATACTCCTGCAGGTGTAGGGATGGTCATGACACATCTGCTTGCAACTTTTTAATGGACTTCCAAACTTTGGTGAGGAATGCAATTTTTACATTGGCCAGCTGCCAGCAAAACAATAGTGCAAAACCTCTACTATCTATAGTTTGTGCTTTACTCTGATTCACAGATTCCAGTTTAAATAACAGGTAAATGTTGCCAGGTTGTTCCTTAAGTGCACTTTCTCAGCACAAGTACCAGTTCAGGAAAATCTCCCCTCTTCTTGACCACCAGATGCTGGATCTATCACAAGCTGAGATGTGATGAAAGCATCCTCAACAATCCGTTGTAGGAATTGTTGCCATTGAGATTTCAGGCAACCTAAAATTAAACATTAGATCTAACTGATATAATGGCAATCTGAGCCATTTTTGACATAAGAATAATTTTTCTCCCTCTTGTCCCAACTGTCCAGCTGACAAGGTGTTTTAAGGGATTGTGAGCTCCTTACATAGGAAGGAAGGAGTGATCCTCATGTAATTTGCTGCAGCACCCTCCAGTCTGTGTGTTAAAATGAAAGAGCAGTCACAACCCTGCAACATGGAGAAGAGATTTCCTGTTTCTCTGCCAAGCCATGGTAGGGTTTCTGACCAAAAGAAAGAATTTAATGAGTCCATAGCAAAGCAAATTAAGCTAAGTGCAGCATGATTAGGCTGTGAACACTAATCTTTAAAGGCAATAGTATTTCATTAAGGAAGGCGTCCTCCAAAAGTGATCTTAAAATTGCATTAAAAAATGTCTGGCTATGAACATTCAATGTTGGGGGGTTTGGCGTGTTTTTTGGGGGGTTAAGTGTGTCTCCTGGATTGTAATGTTTTCTTCTGAATATGGCTTATTGTGTTATCAGTTGTGTTATACCTATTGTACAGTTTATCACTCTTGCCCAATAGCTGACTTTACTGCAGCAAGAAAACTGCATGCTGAAAGTTTGGTGACTGCATTTCATTAAGGAGATTATGACAAAACTTTTTCCCCCCTCTCCCTCTAATTGGGAAACTATGAAAAACACAAGTGAGAGTGTGTTACTCAAGAATAAATTTCTAATTTTCAGCAAAGTAATTGGAAAAGTAGAACATTTGTTACTTTTGTAAAAAGTTAAAAAGCTTGTCTATATTTTGTTTTTCTAATATAGCATGTTTCCTACTACAGGTTACATATTTGAATATAATTCAGTAATCAAAGAGTCTGTAAATAAGTCCGTAATCATACAGCATTTGATTTTTTCCCAGTTAAAGCCGAAGTTTGGAGAGAACATTTCTGGTAGTGGTCTGTGAAATAGTGTCCCATCCTATATAAAAGATCTCAATATGCTTAGTCTGTAACACAGCACCTTCTTCTCCAGAAAGGTCTTGTTTTCTTTGTGACACTTCCATGCACTCTGTTTGCAGCCTCTGTCACTGCCCCTCCCAGTCTGTGCCTCTTGCTTTCTTAGTTGGTGGTTTGACCATCCTACCCCTCTCAACAGCTACTTCTTCTACACTCATTTCAGATTCAGGCTTTTATTTAAACTCTTCATTTCTCAGCCCTTCTCATTCATATCTCCATCTCAGCACTTTGCCTCTGCCTTTCCACAAGTCCAGCAGCACCAGCCCAGGTCATGGTAATATTTACTTTTCTACAAGTAACTTCATGTGTTCTTCCATGCTGTCCTCACACCAAATACGATCCCCAAACAAAAAGAAGGTGATAAAGCCATTGGCGTCTTTTCCTTGAGTCTCTCATTAAGGCTATCTGTTGTGACAGCAGAGAGATTCCCAGTGTTGTGTTTTGGGGTGGGGATGACAAGCTGGAGGTGTGCCCTCACCTGGCACTGGCAGAAGCCGTGTTGCCTGCCTGGCTGCGCTGAAGTTGCTGTCTTCTCTTTGCCCTTCATCTCACTGCAATATCTCTCCTCCACCTCTGGGTCCTGGCTCTAGGTCGCAGTGCAGCTGGTCACACTTGTGGGAGCTGGGTATAGAGCAGTGGTTGTGCCTCTTCTGCGTGCAGGAGCCCCCAGCCACAGCGCTGCAGCCACAGTGGCTCCATGGCTGCTCCCCTTGGCCCAGGGTCCACAAGCTGCCAGGGGCTGTGTCCCCACCAGCCCCGGGCTGGGGGTGTCACAGCTACACCCGTCTGTGATGGCAGGGGCTGCTTGCCTTTGATGTAAACCCTTCACTTGGGGCAGCCGGCACGTTGATATGTATGCCATTGCTCCTGCTGCGTTTGGCTAGAAAATAGTCTTTGGGGGTTTCTGCAGCCAGAGGGGTATATTGGGGTGTTTTAGTTCAGGGCTGTCTGCATGATGCACTTTAGCTGTATGCAAACATGCCCTTACATAACCCTCCAACCAAACCCACAACTCACAGAGTGCTGCAACACGCTGCTGCTCTTCTTCCCTCTTGGTTTTATTAAAGATTTGGAGGGAAGAGAGCTCCACACTTTCACAGAGCCACAGGCAGCACCACCTCCAGCCCAGAAATAATAACAGTCATGTCGTTTCTGTTATTATTATGCTGAGCTCTCTCACACATACAAAGTGGTTTTCCAGTCCTCATAATAAAATGAGGACCTGAAAAAGCAAGGGCAAACCCCTCTGAATGTAGTATTACTCTTCTCTCACAGTTTTGCAGCCCAGAAGAGCAGATCATTTGCACAGGGGATCTTGGAGTTGTGTTCTGCTTTGCAGATGGTTGAGAATTCACAGCTGAAAACTTGGGCACTCTCCTCACAGTAAACATACTTTTGTTTAAAACTGGAAGACATCGCTGGTGAAATCAGAAGCTGGGTAAAATCACAAGGTTGTGGTCACATTCAACCCTGGCTGGGAGTCACAGTTCTGGTCTGGTATTTACTCTGAAGTCACTTCTTTTGGAAGGGAAGTGAAACAGGCAAAGTGCAGCAGAAGCAGTTCAGCAGGAAATTATCGTTATGTACTGAAGCAAGCCCTAAGAACAGAACAAAAGTCAAACCAAGTAGAATTCAGCTATTTATTAATCCTTGTAAAAAGCGGGAGTGAGGAGAGAAAAGATGTGGCCTAAATTCACTTCTATCTCTCAGCACACATAAGCAGGAAGGTCTGTGAGGCCACTGAGACAACATCAGATATGCCTGTGGTGCATGTAGACACTTGTGTGCTCGGCTGGGTGTGAGCCTGAGTAGAGGTCACGGGAACAACCAGGAAGGGTTGCGACTGTGGGAGGGAGGGGGTGTTTACACACATCCCATAATAGTCATGGGTGGTTACCAGAAAAAAAGGACTCAGATGACTCAGGGACTTGAAAATAATGGTTAGAGCTGAACCCCCCTTCATGCTGCAATGGACAGAAGTACTCCAGCAGGACATGGGACACAGGCTGTGGGACTATAGCGCAGAAAAAGAAGCTATTAGATAGGAAGGCCACCCAGATACACAAGATCTCTGTAGCACATAAGCCTTATGTTAATAAACACTGATATTCTTTTTGACTTAAATAACTGGGTAAAATTAATTTTTTTTTTAAATTAGCAATTTACAACAAAACAAGGAATTTTCTGGATACAGGGGAAGTCAGATAATCATGAAATAGTTTATTTCAGCAACAGATGATATTAAACCAGAAGGCTCCTCTGCAGGCTTTCAGTAGGACTGTTCACCTGCACAGCTGTAATCTGCTGCTTTTCTTTTCCGTTCTATGCATTATCTTGAAGCTTCTGAGCCCTCATTTGTCTTCAGTCTACCCACCCATGAGTAATCATAGTATTATAGAATGTTTTGGATTGGAAAGTATCTTAAAGACCATCTAATTCTAACCCCTCTGCCACAGGCAGGGACATCTTTCACAAGACCAGGTTGCTCCTGGGATGGGTCATCCACAACTTCTCTGGGCAACCTGCTCAAATGACCCAACACTCTCAGTGTGAGGAATTTCTTCCTAAAATCTAGTCTAAATTTACCCTCTTTCAGATTAAAACTATTTTGAAAACTTTTTAACACTTTTAAGTAACATTTTTTGTAAAAGTGTTCAGTTTTCATGTTCTTGACCATCTAACCTGGAAGGACATATGCCCAAAGACAAATTTCAGCAGAAAATTATGGCTACCTTTACATTTGCCTTGATTTTCTGCAAAGTTCTGAGCCAATACTCAAATTTGTTCTTGTTTCTAATACCCACTCTGGTACAGGAGCTCCTTCAATAATGGGTGACATATCAGAAACCAGCTTCCATGAGATCTAACTAAGTTTGAAATAGTTCCTTAAAATATTCCCATGGGGCCATGATAGGGCAAAAAGAAAAGTGAGATTGGGCCCTTGACCGTCTCTGATTGAACACTACTCATGTTGTTTCATTACAGGCTTTGGGCAGCTGCTGCCTTCCCCCATTGCTGAGTAAACCCCAAACACCAAGTGCCAGCATCCAGCTCCATGTCTCCTGCCCTCCAAAAAGGACACAATAATTAATAGTTGGTGATGCACAAGGAAAAAAGAGGATGCAGACTACTAGGAAAGATAAGCATTAGCAATGGGGACAGAAGGAGTAATTAAACATGACAAAGGATCTATACACCTATCTGGAAAATAGGGACAGAAGGCTGTGTGACAGGAAAATACTTGAGGCCACAATATTTCTCTGTTGTCTCTCTTTCTCTCTTTTTTTTTTAAGAAAAAGACAAAACGCCAAAAAAAATCACATCATGTTGAAAAATGAATTGAACCGTAAGACATTATAAGAGTTGGATTTGCACTGAGTGGTCCCAAGGGGTGTAGTCTCAAAATTAGATACAGGAAATCTAGAAACACTCTTCTTGCCTGTCAAGTCCACTTGAAACCTAGAGAGAGTGACCAGCTCAGGCAGGAATACTCTGAGTAGCCCTGAAGTCCTGAAGTTTTGAAAATGTCTATGACAGTTATTTTATAACTGATCATCATATAACAGCAGCACAATGTGTCTTGTTGCAATATTTAAAGAAGATGCCTACCCTTACCAGCCCCTTCAGATTCATAGCAGCAAGATGAACATTACAACACAGATCTGAGATGTTATACAGAAAGCATATTTATCAGTTTAATTCCCTTAGAGTGTCCTGAGTTAGCTAATGATGAACATTTGTATGTTTCTGTTTTCTCTTCTTTTTCAATATTTCACAGCACTTTTTAGCTTTATCTGAGAGTTCAGACAAGTCAGTTCTAAAGAGCAGTTAAATCCTCCCTAGCTGAAAAATAATTAAAAATGTACAGTATAAAGGTGAAATTCACCCAGCCTGTGTGAAAAATGTGAATTCTATATAGTTGAATAAAAGGCGTTACATTAAAATTCATGTTTTATTTTAGTCTTAGTTGCAACATTCTAAGCAATTCATTGTTCTTTAACAAATTAACCTAGACACAAATGCTTAGCATTACATATATCAATTCATACAGAATAAGAACAAGATCAAAATAAAACTATGACTTCTGATTATACATAGCATGGTAAGTAGAAGAATTTGTGACACAGTCACAAACAGGGGCACAGATACTGTTGGTTTGACTTTTAAATAAGTATGACTTTTTAACTTATATTTATATTGTTTGAGTATAACTCACAACAAAAAAGGTAAGTCTTGCTGTTTTATCTTTCCAGTCCAGGTGTACTCTATCCTAAGGAAGATCTGTTGACAAAGTCTATTCAGATGATAAGGCCTGTGGGGAAAAACATGGGATGTGATCCACATTTGACAGCATTTAGCATAACAAGATCCTGATCCATGACCAAGTCCCTCCAGATCTACAGTAAGAAAAGCTATATTAGTGACCATAATAAACAGCTCCTCTGTAGGTTTTCCCATTAGGAACTCTGATGAAATATTTGGCAGGTTAATTAATGGGATTCACTAGAAGAAAAACACATGGCTTAGTCTGGTCTTAGTAAGTGAAGGTCAAATAAATCTGTGTGCCCTAAGATAGTCTCTTACCAACAGCAGTAAGAAGTACAAGAAGTTGGCACAGACCTGATGACTTGCACTACCTGGAAGCCAGCCACCTCCGGTGCCAGGTAATGGGGCTCTGCCATCCCTGTCAGACTGCTCCTACAAAGTACAGAGATTATACGAATTTTATAGGCCTTAATTGTGGGGTGTTTCTTTTAACGCTATTAGCTTAGTAATTAGTGGTTTGTTAATAATAACCTTGACAAAGCCAAAATATCTGCTGGTGTTATGGACAAAATTGTTTTAAGCAGGAGAGACAGAGAGGAATGGGGTGCATGTAGTCAGGAACACCTTTCCTCTAGCCAGTGCTGACATGACTGGGTTTTAGCAGCACTTTCTACTACAATGGCCAAGGTGCTTTTAGGGGTTTGCTTTGTGGGTTTTTTTTCTTTTTTCTTCACTTTCATGATCTTTACTACTTTTCTTTCTTTCTTTACTAAAAATGGAAATTTTTATCGAAGTGTTCTCTTGTTCCTAGTTTTCTTCTGGAAGATAGAAGAACAATGATGAAAATGGCTTTACAAAAATCTAAATCTCTGAGATATGGTGTTTCCATTCTTCTCTAATATAAACCTGTTTCCATTGAAACAGGTAAGAAAACAGTAGTTTTACTATGCATCATTGGACTGAATTCTAAGAAAGTTCATTGGGTTGAAGTCTCTAAACTAACAAGACAGCAGGACACCTACCGCAATCTGGGCTCCATTTCCAGGTCCATGCATTACTGCTGTCACAAAAAGCATAATTTTGAACAGAGAGCCTGCCATTAGCAGCCAGAATCATAGTACAGTTGTGGTAATAATTGGAAGAAAATAATAAAATATTCGTAAAAATTTTACATGGCAGGAGAATTTTGCACACCTATCAATGAGCTCTGCTTGCAGATGGAAGGATGTTTTTTTTTTCCTAGCTGTTAGCTGCAGCCCTGCAAAGAGCTGACTACTTGAAAAACAAGCTGGGGACCTTTTGTCTTCGTGTTGTCACAGTCACGGTGCTGGAAGAGACTCTGAGAGGTCATCCTGTGCATCCCTCTTCCTTAAGGGATGAGCAGTTATTCCCACAGTTTCTGACAGATACTTTGCCATTAATCATCACTGTTAGTAATGAGCCTGGAGATTATGTTATACCCACAGTGTATACAGTAGGGACTGTACTTGCAGTGCAGGTGCATGGTATAGTAGGAAAATGATGCAGCTTTCTGTTCCTTACCTGCATTGGCTTAGAGGATCAAAGAAATCCAGAGGAGAAGGGAAGGAAACAATAATTTACACTAGCAAACTATCAGGATTCTAAACACAAAGGTGTTTTTTGTGGTTTGGGTTTCTTTCAATTAGGATCATACTTTGTAATAGTGATCATGGGAGCTATGCATGACACTTCCTAGCAAAATGACTCAAATTCCTGCACTAATTTTTGCAGTATGCAGTGCTTTCAAGCATAATGGGCTTAGACCCACAAATTTGCAGCTTGAAAACTATCAAGATTATAGCAGAAAGATTCAGAATACCAGAAAGAAAACCCACTTGCTATCATTTCAGCTACTGTTTATGCAGAATTCTATAACCTCTGTGTGTGTGATGGATCCAAGCAAAAGGGTTTGCCATGCCCGTTGGTGCAAGGTAGGAGCAAATCAAGAGATGTTTTGAATAGTCCAAGGACCTGACTATGTAAGGGAAAAAATAATGAAGAAATGTGCTAGACAGGATGGCAAATGGCTGAAGAAATGCCCTTTGCAGAGGCAGAAGGCCTAGAGGGTGATGAGAGGAAAGGAAGGAAGGTCAAGTGACTTATTCAGCTTCTTCTACTGCTTTGGATAAGAAAAATATTTTCTTCACACCAAGTCAGCAAAAGCATTTCCTGACATCTTGATCTCTTTGCTGCTGTTTCTTTTTTCAGTGAAAGCCGCTTTCTAAAAGGCATTGAAAAATGTGGGTGCCAGTCAAAGGAATGTATTCAACTGTCTCCAGGCTTCATGCTGACTCTGTTGCCAGAACACCCAGGCGCTTTCCATCATGCTCCTGTGCCAAGGGTGAGCTTCACTTAGGCAAAGCACACTGTGCAGCGCAGGTGGAGAGTGCAGGGAATGGAGCAGCATGAGCCTGCAGCCAAGCAGAACCTGGGAGAGCTGGCATCAGGTGCTCGGGTGTGTAGAAAGCCAGCTGTGGGTGCCTGATTTAAAACTAAACCCTTAGACAACTCTTCTTCAAGCATTCAAGCCTGCAGAGTGCTTTTGGGTTTTCCTCCTTTCCTGCAGGTGAGTCTGTAGCCGTGTACAGTTCAGGGTCGTGCACTCGCTGCTGTTCAGCTGCTGTGAACCCACTGGGTTTTAAACTCATTAGTGCTGTGTGAAACAGCAGTGAAAATATTTCTTGGAGTAAATCAAGCAGCAAGGGGAACTCGGGGTAGGATTTGCCTCTGCTCTTTCTGAAATATAAAAGGTAAATGGGGACTGCGCTCAGGTAGAGTTCATTTTACTTTTACGGAATGAGTTGTTAATAATTCCAAATCTTTCCTATTTATGCCTTTCATTATGCTTTTAGTGAGAACAGGTGAAGTTCTGCAGTGCAATTGCCTAAACTGCAAAAATCTGTTTGCATGATTTGTAGAACTCTAGGAAAACAAGCTTGAGAAAAAACTGTAAATATTTTGTATAAATGTAAACTACTCCACTCAGTAGTAGGATTCGGACCCACGATTGCTCCTAAGACTGGACGGGGACAGTGCCGGGAGGGGAAGCAGTGGTGGGTGCCCGGGAGAGGAGCAGTGGAGGGCAGGGGAGTCTTGCTGCCAGAGAGGGACACAGGATGGCCGTGAAGGGCATGGCTGCCGCAGGGTCGCTTGTGCCGTCCTCCTCTGGCAGTTGTTTGGCAATGGCCAGTGTCAGTGCACCTTTCGGAGACAGCGGTGAAGCCGCTGTTCCTGCAAACCCCGAGACAGTGCAGAATTTCTTGTCCGGATTGCTGAGTGGTGAGCGTCCTCCTGACCTCCCCCTCAAAAGGATTGCTGCAATCCCGTCCTGTTAGGACACTCCAAACACACAAATTATCACGGACACACGAAGTGCCCTGGATGACCCGAGTGAACTCATCACAGCAGACTTGTATTTTGTTCTTCAGGGTGCAGAGCAGTCCTTCCAAGGCTAGACAGCAAATGGCAGCGGCGGTAGTTTTCCCCCTGCCACCGAAGCGCGGCACTGCTAACACACATCCTGCCGGCCAAACCTGCCGGGCTGATTCTGAACTTGAAGTGAACCTGGGTCAGCTGCACCTTCGGGCTTTGTGTTACCAGCAAATACCATGCAGCAGCATCCTATGACCTGGTGTTTTAGGGAGATGGCCATCAATGAAAAACTCTGATGAAAAAACAGCTTCCACCAAGGCTCTCCATTATGTGCTCGTTCTTTTTTATGTTCTCAAACTAGGTTTTTTCCTTACTTTTTTTTCCTTTTTCTTTCTTTCTTTCTCCCCTGTTGCTAATGAGCACTTGAGAATTTGATTTAGCTCCTTGGAATGACTGCCACTTACTGCTAGAATGTTAATCTGTCTAAACCCATTCAGCTCCTCTTACTTGGAAGTCAATCATCTGGAGCTTGCATTTTAAAGAGATGCTGGCTAAGGCAGTCGCAACAGCAGAGATGTTTTGGGACAATTCCCACAGCTGGGAGTAATCTCGGGAAACTCATAGCTACTAGACGGCAGACAGTGTTGAATCCCCAGGATAAGCAGAACTGGAGTAAACCCTGACAGAGACCAGAAGCGCAAATGGAGGGAAGACAGGAGGCTATTGAGCTGCAGCTCCCACACGGGATGCTGCACCAGCGTGTTTTGGGGAACAACCTTTAGTTAATGGTGAGAATATACCCAAGGAGGGTTTAGGCGAACCAGGGCAGAGGAGATACACCAAGACACAGATGGAGATAAAGCTATAAAGTGTCAGAGGAGGAGTTTGGCTTTCCAGAAGTCATTAGAGAGATGATTTAATTTGTCTTGTACTGGCCGTTTTTTTAACCCCTGTTTGGAGGGGGAGAAAATGCATAGAATTCCATACTAAATGTAGGAGACATGGGCATCACTCAGGGCAGTTGTGTATCTGTGAATCATTCCATCGTGCTATTCTGGAAATGTTTCTGTTTTAGCTTCCTTAGCATGCTTAGAAACCCCTATCTGTCAGACCATGCTGCCCAGGCCAGCGGGGCAGCCACAGCTGGGTGTGAGTAGGAGAGTCAGGATCTGGGGGCTGCACTGGGAGTGCAGGGGACCATGAAGTCCCTAACTACCAGGATTGCTCCTGGGCATTGCTTTGCATTTGTTACATGGGAAGAAGTGTGTTTCACCTGTGGTACACCCTGCCTCTATCACTGTTCCTTCACTCCCTGTGCAGTTCTCTGATGGCATACTTTTACAAACTCTGCCTTTGCAGAGAGCAGATGTAACAATTTAA
>VYZT01031171.1:0-15954 GCA_013400735.1 Pomatostomus ruficeps
GCCTGCGGAGGCAGCTCAGCCTCCAGGTCCCGCCCCGTGTCCCACACGTCCTGCCCCCGGAACGCAGCGACAGCTCTGTGTGTGTCTGCCCGGGCTGTGCCTGTGCCTCGTGTGCACCTGCTGCAATACCACTCTGATCATTAACTGCCTTGTTTTAATGAAAATGTAGCACGCTGGGCAAACGTTTTGGCTTATTCTCAGATGGAAAGATATTAAAACCAAAAAAATTCTAACATGTATTTAAGCAAAGGATGAAATCTTAAATTTGCCTTTAACCAAGAGACAGAAATCTGTACCTCAAATTGCTCTAGGCAGTAGGTTTCTAATGCTGTTGCTGTGATGGTTTAGAGTTCACCATTTCAACTGAAACTAAAACCTTTGTGCCTGATAATGATTTACTGAGTAAAGTAGCAGTGGCAGGAAGATTATAAAATCCTGATGCTGAGTTGTGAATGTGAAGTGAATTAGAGTCAATAAAAGTTCATACCTTTCCACAGTGAACTTCAGGTGGTTTTCTTTCACTTCCCCTAAGGAAAAAAAATTGTGTGTGTGTGTTTTTTTCCAAGAATAGTTTGGACACTGTGCTATAGAAAGATGATTAATAAACATGATGTGCAAATTATCTTCTTTCTTGCTATATTCTGTTATAGTGTCTGCAGTTTGCATTGTAATCAGAATTTCTGATAGCAGGAAACTTACTCAATATGAGAATGAAGACTCCAGAGAAAAGATGTTGGCTGTATGTTAAAATTAAGAGAAACCCATGGGACGGTTGGTGTCTTAAAAGGGAAATAATCTTTTTAGTTCCAATTGACTGACATATTTCTGAATGAACAAACACATCAATTTATGTGGGGCAGAACTGATACATTGAGTGTGGCCATCTTGGCACTGACCAACTCCTGTCTGCTACCAGCAATACTTCCCTTTATACCGTACAGATACCGCAGAAGGGGCTGTTAGAAGCTTTATGCCCTGCTTGCTGCCATCCTTGAACACCTTCATTTGTTCATGTACCCGTGCAAAGTTCAAGTACACAGCAGTAAGTGGGGACAGGCAGAGGACCACAGGGTCCTGACAATCCTGGCAAGGGGCTGAACTCACACCTTGCAAGGAGCCTTGCCCTTGATGAGTCTGGGCCGCACAGGCACCACGGAAATGAGCAGGACTTGATGGCCCAGATTCTGTATTGTAGAGATGTTCTCAGGGGGTACCAGTGTGATGGCAGCTCTTCCTCTTCACTGGGAAACCCCCCAGATTACCTCAGAGAATAAATTAAGAATTTTGGAGAGAAGGGAAGAGCTCTGCTCTTCTGAGCACAAAGTGACATGCAGTAAATCATACTGACCATCTTCTCAAATTACATTGTTTTGTGCTAAAAAGGACTACAGTAATGTTCCAAGAAACCAGAATTTTAGAAGAAACTATTTTTAATCAGCAGCAGCAGCAGTGGTGTGTGTGCTGCCCATTCCTTTAAGAATGCCCGAGTGACCCACATGATCCAACCTCTGTCAGCTGAGGCGTTTGCTCTTGCCTCCAACGTCCTGCACGTGACAAACCTCCACTGCAGCCCCCAGCGTGTGCAGCTCGCTCAGCCACAGCATCTGCTTGGGAGACAGGCGGTCGTTGGGGCCCTTCACCTCCACCAGCTGCAAGGAAAGGGGCATGGTTAGCAGTGTGCCCCTGCAGGAACCGAAGGATCATTAGCTCCCACACAAGAAGTATTTTTTTATGGCTGTTACTTGCAACAAAAATAACAGAGATTTTAGCACAGTGGAAGGTCCAGTGGGTGCTAGGATATTACCCTGTATTTCAAAATTTAACTGTAAGAGAATCAAATTTTATGTAGTAAATACCCACCAAAACACAGAGAGAGGTCCTGGTGAATGAAGATCTCTCATAGGGAAACATTGATTGCCTGCACCCTCACCTGTTCCAGCTGATACGGACAGCAGCGTGTTCAGGTGTTCTAGAGAGCTAATTTCTGCCATTCAGCTCTGTATCACAAACACGTAACAAGCTGCTCCAACAGATGAGAAGTGCAATAGTAGCTATTCCACTACATTGCAAGGCACCATACATGACTGTTCACTCAATTTCTGTAGCACAGACACTGTTGTTGTAGACTCAAATAGTCCAGATTTTGTCTAAGTGGTGCCAGTAGAACTCCTTGCTAACAACAGTCAGAATGCGTGGCTGATGGAAACAGGCGCTTTCCATTACGTTTAATCAAAGACCTTTTCTACAGCAGCCTTAGCCAGTGTCGATCGGTGCTGGTTCTCCCCACGCCCATTAAAGGCCCAGCACAGCTGCTGCAGGAGCAGACAATCACCCAGGGCTCCGCAGGTCTGACTCCACCGTCACAACAGCGAATTACAGTTTGCGTGGGCTGACAAGTGCAAGGTTTTCCACGAGGGAAGATAACTGAGCACTGAGCATTCCCGTGCTCCCCACACACCTTGAACTGCCGGCTGTGGGAGCTCCACACGAGCAGGTCGGGCAGCCCCCCCCGGCAGTGCCGCAGGTCCCTGGAAAGCCGCCGGAAAACACCGCTCAGGAACGTTCCGCCAAGGCAAGAGACCAGGCTCTGCAAGAGAAGGCTTGGTGGTTGGTTTGGGTTGGTTTTAATTTCCTGCAGAACCATTTCCCAACCCTCACAAAAATACTGGATGGCCCAGCTCAGCTCTCTGTTTCCTCTCGTGTAACAAGAAACATAAGTAGATGTTTTTACTTTGATTTCCCTGCTGTGTCCCCAGCTACTGTTGCAGGAAAAATGACCATATGAGAAAACTGTAACAATACCTGTGCAGGGACTTCAGCACAAATCTCCCTAATCCCAATTCCTCCCTCCCAGCACCCTCCATCTGCCATGGCTCAATGCCTCAGTACAACTGGTGAGCACACTGGGCCCAGGTGTAATTGAATGGCAAGCCTAATTGGGGTGCCCATGCTGGGCAACACCTACTTACCTGCACTTGCTGGAGCGAAATAAACCGTCCCCAGTTAACCAGGGCTGCTGCTTTCCCCTCCTGAGTGGTCCAGACGTCAGCAACCAACTTTGCCAGTGTCTCCGAGGAAGCTGTGTGAAGCTGCTGGAGTCTGGCCTCGATGACAGCCCTCCTGTTCTCATAGAAGCTGTCAGTGTATAAATCCAGGGGGAATGTCTGGAGGAAAAGGTAAATACAGCTCTGAGGATCTGCCAGCACAGCAGCTATTCCCAGAATGACAATGTCCTACTTCATATTTTTCTTAACTACAAAGTCACTCAGACACTGAGCTCATTTATCATGTCCACCATATAAATATTTATTAAATGGGAAAAATTTGCGTATGTTTTAACACTCAATGCCAGTTCAACAAACACTGGCTGCATCTCGGCCTCTGCTCTGTTGTTTTGAACTCTGGACAGAGGTTTCCTTTATAACAGACAAAGAATTCTGTGCATTCCCAGCGCTCTGAGCAGTAACGTTCCAAGTGGGATCCGGAATCGGGATCAAGACTGCTCAGCACAGTGAGCCGCTTGAGGTGGAGGAACAAAGCCTTGCTGAAGCTGGGGCGGATCCTCCAGCGCCCACAGGCAGCGCCCCGGGACAGCGCTGAACACTCAGTGTGTAAAAAGCCCCTGCAGCAATTCAGCTTTGACCGCTGCTGAACAGGCAGGCCCGAGAGCCACGGCAGCTTTTCAAAAGCAAATGCAGAGTGCTTAGGAAACAGCCTCACACAAACGGCTGCCACACATAATCCCACAAAAATACAGCCTAGGAATGACCGAGAGAATCAGGTGTGAGCTGTCAGCTCAGCATTGTTTATTCCTTAGGATCATGACAGCTTTGCTCTGCATTAATAAGGACAACAAGAGGAGCTATTTGTATGAATTCTATTTCACAGTTTTGTATGGCCTTTGGAGTTACAGCTCTCCCCCTCCTGCCCTGCCTGTGAGCCTGGTGGTTTTCAGCTCAGCCACAAGGATTTCTGCTTCAGATGGTGAAGAAAAATAAAGCCACAAGTTCACCTGGAATCATTGACATTAGGGTGTTACAGGGAGCTGTTGGAGAGGGCTGTGTGATGTTGTTTGCTTGCTTCTTTCTTTGTCAAAAATGAGGGATGATCCCAAAAAAATGGTGGGGTGGGGTGGGTGGGGCCGTTAACAAACCCGAGTGTAAAAATAAGGCTATTGAAAAGAAACAGACTTTTTTTTCCAGTGGAATGCGTCACCCTCCAACGAGAGGAACAAGGCCGTGGCAGAGCAGTGCTTCTGTGCTACCAAGGACACCTTGCCCAGTGAGCTCAGCCACAGGACACGAGCATTCAGCCAGACCAGTGCCACCCTCTCCGACTGACACAGCAGCTACTGAGGAGGCCCTTGGTAATACACCAAATATAACAAATAATAAAATGAAGGAAACACCAAGATCTGTCTGGAAAGTCCCTCGGAATAAAATGTTAATCTAATCCCAAATAAGACTTTAACACGGTTACTGAGTCTACAGCAATGAGTCAATAAATTAACGGAAGAAAGCCTTTCAAAATTACCTGATAGGAATTTCTGAACACATCAGGTATGTCATCCATGAAAATTACATCCCACATTAGAATCCCATAGAGTGTAATAAACGTTGAGCCTTCCCCGTGAATACCTAAAGGGCAGAATTTAATAAAAATGAAAACATGAATTTCTACAGCAATGTCATATGAAGAGGTACTGAGCCATCACGACCCAGAGCAGAAACACGCCATGTTCAGTTTCATGGCCAGCTGCTGTCAGCACATTCCCACTGCAGCTGCAAATGCAGCTCATTCCTGCCCCACTCCCCAAGCCTGCTGCTCCCAGGCCAGGGGCCTTCAGCAGCAGCACAGCTTCCATCCCTGCCCTGGCCCCCACAAGGCTTGCTGGGATAACTCAGACAAATTTTAAATACACTTTTCAAACACTAAGAAATAGAAAATATGGATAATAATATATATTAAAACAATGATATATATTTATAGTATATAATTAGATCTTGTATATTTTATATAATATTATTCTATATAGTTGTTCTATTTTATTGTAAATATGTATTATGCCTTTTATATGTATACATATTTATATATGGTGTTGAGGTATCTGAAAAATTTTCCCAAATTCTAAATATTGTCCCCTTCCTATTTACCCTTTTCTGATACTGCCACTTTTGCTGCAACAGTATTTGGGAACGTATCAATAAAATAAAACTATATTAATAGATATATTTTATAGAAAGATACAAATTTTATCTTTAAAAATAACCTGCCTACCTTTCTGTATTTTGTTTTTGTCCTGTAAACCAGACCTGTATATTCTTGTCAATTGCTTTTCACAGCTCCTAAGTTGCAAAAATACACAAACAACTACTAATAGAGCCTTTTCAAAAACCCTGCAGTGTCCTGCTATTGGTATATACTGTTTTCATGGACATCTAGTACCAAGAAGCAGTGGAGGTTTACATTTCCTTAGTGACACTCCCTTAAATGATAATGCTAGCATTTCACCCTGAACTGTTTTACCCTTAGCTGTTCAATGGTAAGAAAGGCAAAGTAAGTGACTTCTATGTAGATGAAGAAAAAACACTCAGGTTTTTCCTAACACATTTCAAAACCACCTTTGGTAAACGAAGGCAGCAAACCATTAAAGGCCAGGAAGCAAACCAGGTTGAAAATACATGTTAGAGTACTTTGATAAGGAAATTATGTATTAGAGGTGTTTGGGAAGGAAACAGAATCAGTCTAAAATCTGGTCTAATGAAATCAGCTACAATTGGTCTATTACATAACTGATTAGTAAATAGTTTCTTTACTCCCATAGTTATTTTACTGTAAAATATCCTCAAACCAACAGTGCTGTTACCCTGATCGAAACCATTCCTCCTGTAATGAGCTAATGCCAGCTCCTCAACCGAGCACATGACTGTGGATACACTGCAGTCTTCGCCTCCTCCATCGCCAATATCCTCCATGAGAAACACAGATTTTCCCATTCCCGTCTGAGGACACATCTTTCCACTGATTGTAACCTGAATATATTAAAACATTGGGTTACTTTCCAGCATCATGTTTAAAAAGCTTTAGCCCAAAACCCCCTTTTCAATTTTCTTAAAATCTTAATAAGATTTGTTTCCAAAAATCGACTCAATAAAATTTAACCTGTCATTCCTGTGAAAGCATCCTGTTTAGTACAAACTGGCATGTTTTTCAGAAAACAAATGTGTAGCAAAAATGCTGGGCAGATGGGAATGTAGCCTTTCTATCCTCAGGACCAGGAGCAAAAATACAGAAGACTGAGGAGATAGACTCTGATCTGGGACAAAGAAGGGATGCAGGGAGACATGCACGTGAGGAGGCTGAGAGAGGAAGTGAGGCTCTGCTCTGATTTTGCCCAGACAGAATTATCTTTACAATGGTATAGAAAAGAAAGATTTTTAAAAAATCCATTCTAATATGATGCAAGTGCAGTACACTGAATATTTGCATAGCACATATTTAGAGTGTGTAACTCCTAAAGGTAACTAAAAGAACACTGGTGGTTTTTTTAGCCATTAATCTAATGCTGACAACATGCTAAGGTTACTGTTACTGATTCTAGCACACCCAATACTTGGCCTGCAGCCACCAGAGGCAATGCACTGATCTGATCAGACGCTTCAGACAGAGGCTCTGAGAGCATTACTGATAAATTAGTGGAGTTTATGGCTGATCACATCCCTAACACATATGAAGCAATGCAAATTAGATCAGTGTACAGCTGACTAACTTCAGATAAGAGGCTGACCAACGTAGAAGTGTTTGATTACAAGAGGCTTTTGTTTCAGAAGCACATTTGTATTCCTTTTCCTGCAGCCTGTCAGTCAGAGGCTGGTGCACAGCATGTACCACGTCTCCCAGATTATTTTGCCTTGCCAGAAGTAAAACGAGCTCACGAGCTGCTAGTGCCCTGCTTACGTGTGTGACATCGTGCACAGCGAGGACGGGCAGGTCCTGGAGCAAGCCCCGCAAGTGGCGGCAGCTGGGGGAGTCTCTGAGGCGCAGGGCACGCTGGCACAGCGACAGGCGGTGCCCGGTGCGCACGGCGGGGTCCGCCAGCCCTCTCCGGATGCAGCCAATGGCCTGGCAGACAGCGAGGGGACAAACAACAGTTACAGAGACCTGGGCACACCACTCTGTTCAAGAGCGATTGATTTAAGGAGCACAAACATAGAAGTGCAAAAACGAGCATACAGGACAGGGCCACCCTGCTAACTGATGTAGTGAAGTTCTAACCAATGAATAACATTTTGCACAAGGAGGTTTCTGGATTCAAATTTACACTAGTACAGTAAAAAAAATTCCTCTCCATTTCTACGATCAGTATAAGATAAAGGAAGTGTATTCATTTTCTTAGGAGAAACTGGTTGTCTGACCTCAGGATTCCCACCAATATCTGCATTTTTAGGAGACTCTACTCCACTGTTCTTTCCATAAGAAGTATTTTTTAAAATGTTTTCAGACAATGCCTGCAGTGTTTTCAGCTTTCCAGCAGCAGTTGTGAAGATACCTTCTTAGTGTTTTTCAAGTGCTGATGCAGATTCAGAGCCAGCCGATCCCACCATCTCCCTCTGCTGTCAGTACAATACACATCCTGGGCCAGGAGGCTCTGCAGCTGCTGCACCGCTTCCTGTAGCAACGGCATTGTACCTTTATTAATTGGCTTACAAAACCAAGTTCAAGTTGGCTTGTCACTTCCCCTTCTAATTAATGAATCCTATAAAAATCTTGTCTCTGGACCATCCAAACTTGATTTTTACTCCGCTACCCAATACACCCATTTCAGATCCATATGTGTATCTTAAAAACGCTAGAATAGCGATATTTTTATGCACATTTAAAGGTTAGCTGCCAAAACCCCAGTATTTTTATCCTTTCTGTATCCTGTACTGTATATGAAAAATATCCAAGTATTATTACTTGTTGCCTTTTTGCAGAGGTGAAGTCTTTTCAGAACAATCTGATTTGCTTTAACATGTAAGTCAGAGGCCTTTGGAGATGTTAGCCCCTAAGGAAGAGGCAGGGATTTCTAGAAGACTTCTCTTCCAAGACTTTTCTTATTTAAAAGCAATAGCCAAATCTTTAAATAATGAAACAAGCATATCTCAGCAATAGTCTTATCGTGCACTACATATGGTAAATCTTCAAAGCATAAGCAGAAATCAAAACAATGCAAAATTTTCTAAAGCAGCACAATAAAAGGCCTCTTTTCCCTTAAACGTAACTTGTTACTAGAACTGTAGCAAGCCCTGGCAAACATTACCACCCTTTTCCAGCCACATCAGAAATGTAAATGATGTACCATGCTACAATAAACACATACTCCTCTTTACTTCACCACTTTACCTTATACTTGTGAAGTCTCTGCAGAATTTCAACTCCTTGAGAAAGGATTCTCGTGTACACCCAGCCAACTGTGAAGCGTCGCAGGTAATCAGGCAGAAGTCTGTGATAGCTGAAAAATAGGAGCAGCTCAGATCAATTTAATTACAGCACTTTAAATTAATAGAATTCTTTTACTAAGAATTTTTATACCTAAAGCATTTACAAAATGAAATGCCTTATATATAAATGGATCTGAAATGAGCATCCCAGCTGCAAAGTCAAGAACCCAAAGGTAAGACAAGAGTTTGGCTTAGGGAGCAGGTGCAAGCTGCACTTGCACAGCATATTTTAGTTTCAACACCAGTGGAATTATCAGTTGATCAGTTTTACAACAGATGCAAAACAGTAACTTATTACATCATATTTTGTTACCAACTCATCCTCACAAGTCAGAAGTTTAACTTCAGAAACAAAGCTGAACAAAAGAAAAAGTCTCGAAAAGGAATTTCCTGCCATAAAAGAAAACTAACATCTTTTCAGTAGGCACCTCTATGTTTCAAGACAAGTCTTCTGAATGTCTCATGAAAATCAAAATAGATTTTTCCACTGTCTTCAGCATAAAATGGAACAGACTTCCAAATGACCCTCTATGAATATTATTTTAAATCAGTTGCCATGGAATTGAATATAATGCCAAATATAAGGCTTTAACTTGTGGTGTATCATTAAGCCAGAAAACAAAATCATTAGAAGAAAAACTGATGAAGAACGCTTCAAACCCAATACATGTTATTTCAGTTCTCAGATATTCAGTAACATTTCCTGAGCAACACCCACTTGGAAATCTAAAGACATGAAAAACCCAGCATGCTTTCCCATAACATTTGCAACATCCTTTTGTCCACAATCCATTTTAATTTCTGCTTATTGCCATTTGTTTGAAAGCCATAAAAAAACTGTGATAAGGGAAAAATAAGGCTCGTGTTCTCCTGCACTGGCACATGGAACAGAACTGCTTTGGTGCTTTATCCATGCCTACCAAAAAGATCTTTTCACATTGTAACTTAAAAGCTAAACAAACAATCGGGAAGTTCCAAGCTTCCAAGAACATTAGAGTCTCCAGCTTTACCAGGCTTAGTAACATCACTAGTTGACACGCCTCTCTCAAAAGGAAAATCCCCCAAGGTATGACAACACACTCAGCAGTTTCCTGCGAACACTAGGCCAGTTTCCAGCCTACTACCTCAAAGAGGGGTGATTCTTCAGTTCACTCCAGGTTTCTTTAGCACACAAATATAGATGATTAGCTTCTTCCCAGTTCCCATTTACCATTGCAGCGGCTATATCATTTGACAGATGAACAGCAGTTGCGTACCTGTGGTAAAAAACCACAACTTTACTACGCTTAAAAAGCATCGATAGTTGAAAGAAAGAAATTCTTGCCCTTCCAGTCTCCAAAGACATTGAAGCATGCAGCCATCTTTATTCTTAATCTTGCAGGATTAGCAGAGTTTAAACTAGCAGGACATATTATGTTTAAATTTCCTTAATATAGAGAATATACATTTTGTTTGGGTCAGAATCAGCATAGAAAATGAAGAAACAGCTGACATCAGATGATCATGAAGCAAACAGCAAATGCTATTTTGGTTCAAAATGCAAGCCATTGTGAATTACAAGTTCTACCTTGATACAAAAATGTATTTAAAATCTTTGCAAAATTAACACTTCTACATATTTACATCTGGAGTTCTACATCAGAATTCTTATTTGCCTGCACAAGTGCTGCAGTAAAGGTTTTCTAGAAATGAACAATTTCCAAGCCGCCATAGCTCTCCCTACCTAATAAGATCCTCTCTGTCCTGGAAGACCTGTGTTTTCCTGTTCACTGTGTAACTGGGGAACACCATATGCCCCATGTTTGCCCGAAGGACTGTGGAGAGCAGGCCTTGCCCAGCACTGCCGGCTTCTTCCTCCTCCAGCGACTCAGGCAGTGAAAACAGCAGCAGAATTCGGGAAAACACAGCCCGAGGGCCTTTACAGACCCTGACACATTTTCCAGCCAGGTCCTTTGCCCTGGAAGGACAAATAAAATTATTATAACAAAAGGTTTTTACCATCACTTGTGAAAACTAAAATATACTGAATGAAGTATGATAATAACTTTTTTTCAAGCCAATTATTGCATAAACTTGATTTTCCTTGAAAGAAGCAGAGACTATACAATCTAGTATTTGCCCTTCTCTTTGACTCACTGTGAATTGAAATGTAATGCTGCCCTTTTCTATTAATAAATTTACTAAATGCATTCCTCTCTTGAAAAGGCATCTAGACTTCAGTCATTTGAAGCACTGCTTACATTCATTCACCCGCAAAAGGTAACTGTAAACATTTACCTTTTTAAAATCACTGTCCCAATACCAGCCTGACTCCTGCTGAAGATCGAACGCTGCTTTGACAACCTCATAAAATCATCCACAAGTTGCTGTTTCTGAGCATTTGGGTTTGGCAAGTGAAAGATTTTTGCCAGTGTTTTTAGCTCAGGGGCTGAAAGCAAATCCAACCCTTCACACAGGTCTTCCAATTCAGATTCTAAAAGTAAAATTAGCCACATATGTTCAATCCATGTTACACACATGCAACAGCTCACAGTACATTCATACAGCCTAGTATCTTTTTCTGGTCCTTTTCACAGGTATACTTTGGAGGAATGGAATAATCAGAAAAAGAACACCCTTTACAACTCCAAAACAACAGCAAAGATTAAAAAGTTCTGTTGAGTTAAAAAAAAAATGTTGTTCAGAAAAACTGGTCTTCTCTTTTATCTGATTTGCAGTATTTGTATTTTCACAAGACCACTCATCTACCTGAAGCCTTTACGCTGCTCCTCGTTTCTCCTCCCAAGGCACAGACAAGCACGTAGTGCACTGAACTCTAACATGACACAACTGCAGATTTATTTGTAGTATTTTAAATATTTATTCATGTTGGCCTTACCTGTTTGTAGAAATCTGGCTTCAGCTAGTTCTTCAATTATTGGTGACAAATCCACACTTATCTCCCCATACTCTATTTTGTTCACCTTTAACCAGTTCAGCTTGCGTTGAAAAAGCCTCACGTACAACTTCTGCCCACCAACTGCGAATTTTATTAAAAGCAGGGAATGACAAAAAAAAAGAGTAAATTCTAAACACAGTACTAGGCACAATCATTCTCTTAACCAGAAAAATTACTTTGATGCAGGTACTCTCTAAAACACATCTTAAATCTCCCCAAGTTCTACAGGCAGACTTGGTAAAACACCACGACTTACCTTTCCAAGTAATTAGTAAGTTTACTAGAATCTTTATGTTGTGGAGGTAGAAAAGCATTACAATGCATTTTGTAGGCAACGTACATAGTTAAAATGCATTTTGTCACGATTACCCTTCAAGAAAGAATTTGTTTCATAGAAAAAGACAACTCTGTTTTTCAACTCTGCATATTGTGATGTTAAATAGGCCTTTTTGTTTTCTTAAACAGTCATTCAATAACCAAATATTTCATGCTGGGGAACAAAAGAGGCTGTAGTCTGACAGAATAATTTCGTAATCACAGAATACCTCTCTGTGCAGAATTCTTCAGATTTTTATTTTTCCAAAGATAAGCCTAAGTTTACTAATATATCTATTGAAAACAAAGAAAAAAACTCCTATTCATCTGATTTTTATCAGGGATGTATTCTCTTAAAGTACCTTTTAAAAAGACTTATAAAATACTAATGATGCTGAAATTCAACAAAATAGCTTATTAAATTTTAGCTGAAAATAGTCTAGCTATTGTTACTACATTCAAAACCTTTTGAATACTTAATTCAACTTCCACTAACTTCTAAATCTTTTACCCCTGTCAGCTGCTGCTTAACTGAAACCGATCATTAATAAAAAGACACTGAAATACTACCAGACCTAGATATATGTAAGAAATGGCAGATGAACATTAAATGTTTATTTAACAATTCTCCTGTCCTTATAAGACTTTTTCAGCCCTTTCTTTAATGGAATGTTTCCAGGATCAATTCACTGGGAGAACTACATTCAGACATATAAGCTTAGCATTTTCTCTGTAGGGTTATAACTCCTTAAAAGTTTATCCTCAGTTTTTATTATTCCGGAGAAAGGAAAAAGGTTAACACATGGACATTCTTTCTCCAGACCATGGAACTGACCAAACTAGGGCTGCAATAATAATTGCATAACAAGCTTCATAAGGTTACACTGAGTTAGAGACACCCCACTGAAGAATGGTAGACATTTCAGCAGAAAATAATTAAATACTGGAAAATACTTATATTCAAGCAACTTCATAGCACTAAGCAGGTGTGTGGGCTTTTCTTGTGTTATGATAACTGAAAGATGACACTTGCTTGGGGAGAAACTTCTAACGTGGCACAGATAACTCATCTACCTGAACTTTTACAGTATCCTGCCTGGTATTTCTTGAAGGCAATGACATCCATCTGTCAGTTGTTCAGGATTTGTTATCTACTTAGTGCTATCCTCCCACTTCCCACAGCTCAACCGCTGCATCTCTGCTACCCTGCAAAGAGAGATTGTTTTATCTGTGACCCTCACATCCAGTGCAGACGTGGATTTATCAGCACCACTTTGCAGTAATTCCTTCTGTATTCCCAACTCCCGTGAGAGGGGAATTCTGAAATCACAGTACTGAAAGAGAAACAAGCACTTCTTTTATTTAACAGAATGAGGAATGAGCTCCTGTTACTGATCAGCGTTGTTCACATCCAGGGAAGGGAAGGTGGAAACGGGGAAGGTGTATCCTGAACACTTTTTTAGTATTTGCCGAAGTAGCCAACGCCTGCATACACTACTGGCCTAACTGCGAGTTCATTCCTGGATCTCCGGATGCAGATGATGTGCATCTACTGCTTACCTCAGAGAGCCAATAACAAGACTTTTGTTTCTTCCTTTCTTTATCTATTCCCCCTTTAACTATCACAAGACAAACAAGGCACTATCAAGCTCCAAGATGTCACTACTTTAATATTCTTGTGGCCTGGAGTGCACCAATGGGCTCTGCATTCCTCCCCAGGTTTGGCTGCTTGTGTCCATGGCCAGCTCAGATCCATGCGGCTGTGCAAGCCAGGCTGCTGGGAGGGCTGTGTGAGGCTGTCCCTCCATTCTCTCAGGAGCTGTATCTAACATTAGGAGAGTTTATTTGCAGAAAGCCACTGAGGGGTACAACGCCTGAGAAAAAGGAGCTTCTTCCCTTAAGGAATTCATCAAGTTAAATTGTCAATTCACATAGCACTTCTCACACAAAACTTATGGAATAGTTCTCTCTACAAGCAGTAATGTGGAAATGTATTTTAAAAGAAAAAGATACCTGATAATTTGTAGAACTTGGTTATAATGTTCAAATCTTCCTCATTAAATAGACTGACATCATCTTCATTCTCCAATACTGCTCGCAGCACTACTAAAAAATTCTGGAGGTAGTATGGGTGACCAGGAGAGCTGGGCACAGAGAGGACCTCATCTATTTTTTCTAGAATGTCCCCAGTGGAATCCTGAGATTCTACGTTTTCCACAGTTTCTAACAAAGTGTGGTTCATGTCAGTCTTAAAGTCTTCAAGAACTTCCACAGGAAGTACCTCTGCATCATCCCTGCTAACGCAATCTTCTGTCCCACAGTTCACTTCTGTCTTTGAAGAAGGAGTAACCTCACCGTCAGGCTGAGCCTCGACTTCCAAATTACTGGGCAGCTCAGCTGAAGTATGGATGGCTACAGGTGTTTCAAATGTATCAGGACTAAGTATCACATCTTCAGACCTGCTTTCTGCTTCGGTGCTCCTTGTGCCAGATGGGAACCTTTTGTCATTACTGATATCAGCTGGTAAAGGTACCTGAACCATATCCACACGGTCTTTTTGATTACATTTGTCTATTTCTTTTTCAAATTCAGGTTCCCTCTTTGAAAAATTTTGTTCCTGGTGCTCTCTCTGAGAAGGCTGATTTTCTTTCTGAGAACTCGACCCAGCATCAATCTCATCATCATCATCACCACTGTTGTGTGCAGCAGCATTTCCACAGGCACTGTGAACAGGCGGAGGGGAAGAGTTGATCTCTTCATACAAGACCTGTTTTCCTCCCTGGAGACAGCGTCTTCTGGACAGTTTTGAAGACAAGCTTCCCAAAGAGACTGTTTTAACTGTTCGAGCCTGTGATTCATTGTTAACACTAAAGGCTGAAGCATTCTTGCTAAAATAAGGACTAGTCTGCTGTGCTGCGCTCCCTCCTGCTTTCAATAAATTACTTTTGGAAGGACTTGTTTCTAGATTTAAGAGGTTTTTTGAAAAGTATGAGCTGGAATTGTTGCTCAGATTTGCAGCTGGGGGGCTCTTATTTCTAAAAGAATTCAGTGTAGCATCAATGGCACCAATCTCACCACGGTTTCTCTGACATGTTTCATCGATGTGCTTATTTATTCCAAATCTTGGCACCAATTGCCCACACATGGGACAGCTAATTTTGGCAGGGGGAACATTGCTAAAAAAGGAAGTAATAGAGGATGATGCTGAAGGTGTAGATGATGTTTCTTTAACTTCCACTCCTTTTGCTGTTTCTTTTTTCTTCTTATTTTTACTGAGTGACAAATTTATTTGGGATCTTTTGATTCCTGAAGACCTAGCTTGTGCCATTACAAAACTTCACAGCAATTACATGGTGCAGACAACTCCATTCAGGCCATAACTCTTTATTCTGTAATACTTAAAAGATGTTTCTTGGCTTTTCCTTTTCCATCTGTAATCCTCTGACATGCCTTCAAGAAAACAAATATATTGAATGAGTGGCTTTCTAAGATACCGGATGCAACCAAGATAAACAGGAGCAGAGAAGTCAAGCAATCCTTAACTTGTAATGCTACTGTCCTCTAGCTTGCCTTACCAGGCAAGGAAGAACACCACAATTGTAATGCTGAGCACTGCAACTGCCTTTAAATGGTTTAATAAATGGGAAATTAATCTCAAGTTTGCATTTACATTAGCAAGTGAACCTGGAATTCAAATGGGCAAGTCCTCTAATTTTCACAGAATCACAGAATAGTCAGTTGGAAAGCATTTCTGAAGACAATCCAGTCCAACCCCCCCTGCCCAGGCAGCGTCACCTGGAGCAGGTGACACAGAGATGGCATCCAGCTGGGTTTGGAATGCCTCCAGAGGGAGACTCCATCACCACCCTGGGCAGCTGTTCCAGTGCTCTGCCACCCTCAATGTAAAACTCTTCCTCATGTTGAGCTGAAACTTCTGGAGTTTTCGTTTATGGCCACTGCTCCTCGTTCTGTCGCTGGGAACATTTTATTATTGTCCTCTTTGCTGCTGAGACACTATTTTCGGTTCCAGGCACGCGTTTCCACGACACACCGGGCTGCCCTGCAGCCCTCACCCTCGCGGCTGCTGTGCCTGCCCGAGCCCGTGGTGCGGCGGGGCCGAGCTCTGCCAGGGCCGGGGCCCAGGCGCTGCCAGCGGCTCCGGGCCGCTCTCCAGCCGTTCTGGACGGCGGGGCCCAGGTTCCCGCGCCGTTCCTGGTA
>VYZT01031171.1:26554-38934 GCA_013400735.1 Pomatostomus ruficeps
GCCCGGAGCGGTGCCGGGGAGGGCGGCGCTGCCCCGCGGCCGGTCGGGCGGTGAGATGGCGGCGGTGCTGCGGCGCGGAGCGGCCGGTAACGCGGGGGGTAACGCGGGGCTGTAACGCGGGCCGGTAACGCTGGGGGATAACGCGAGCCGGTAACGCGGGCCAGCAGCGCGGAGCGGCGGCGAGAAGGGCGGAGGGACCGCGGGCAGCGGCGGCGGGGCCGGCACGGGGCGGCCGCGGGTCTCGGTGCCCGCTCCGGCCTGGCGGATCTCCCCGTGAGAGCCTCGCAGGCCAATCGAAACTACCGCTTCTGTAAATAAAAACAAGGTCTCCCGGTCCAACTGACGGGCACATTAACAACTGACATTAGCTGGCATAGGGTAAACTTACTGAGCAAATTCCAAACTTAAGGCGCAAGGAGGAGCTTGTCTTTTTTGAGGTGCAGCTTGGGGGTCAAATTCAAAATAATTTCCCGTTCATGATAATAACCTGTACTGCTCACTCTGGTAGGGCAGGTTAAAGTCACAATACCTAAACCACACTATTTTACTTGGTAACCACAGACTAGGAGGAAAGTGAATGAGAGGCTCAGCACGGTCAGTGATGATCGGTAGGATACTGGGAATGAAAACACCTTTGTATGACTGCACTTTGATGGAGGGAACCGGAGCTGCAGCACAGTGAGACTCAGTTTCCTTGAGCTGTGGAGCCCATCTGATTCCCAAAAGCCCCCTCCAGCACAGAGCAGAGCAGCACTATGAGCCCAGTTGGCTTCCAGAGTTCCCAACATGCTCACACCACCTTGAAATTGCTGGGATTTAAGAATGGCCACACCATGCCCTTTCTCCATTTGGTCCAGAGAGTGAACGCACAGCCCCTGTGTGCCAGATTGCGTGTGCTGACAGCATCCTGTCCCTGCTTTGGGAGTTCTTCTCCACCTGAAATGGTTGACAATAGAGCAGTGCCCAGTGACAAGGTTCATACTGCAACCCACTGTTGTACAACCTTCCCTTAGAGAACTCAACTGAGTTCAGTTGGGTCTGGCTTGTGTTTGATTCCTTAGTTTCCTTGATTAAGTCAATGAACACTGCTCCACATAAGAAGCAACAAACAAGCTTATGAATAAACATTTGAAGGATGAGGATGGCAGTTTATGGGGTACTTCAGACTTGTTACTTCATAATCTGCTCTGTTAAGGAATGTAGCCCTTACTTGGTACAACTGTATGTTTAAACTCTGATGTGCATAACACTAGTAGATCACTCAGCCATTAATAGAATAAGGCCCAAATAGGTCAATTTAAAAATATTCTTTAAATGAAGTTGAAGAAGGTTATATACTATAGAACTAGTTTTGTGATGTATATATAAATACAATTGTTTCTTTCTGAAACATGGATTTCAATCTGAAGTTTGCTGAAAAGCTTTCTTTTTCACTGCAGGGTCATTTTTTGATTATTGGGTTAGAAGAAGATTAGAATTTTAAGTAATCTATATAGTTCCTAATCTAGATAATGCAAGAAAAACACAAATGCTTTTTGTTTAATCTCAGTCAATTCAATTATGGATTTAAAATTAATACTCTGTATGCATCTGACTAGAGCTAGGATAAATTCACAAGACTTCATAGAAAAATGCTTATATGAGTGGTTGTTTAAGTATCTTTGACTTTACGAGACTCCTAGGAATATACTTTTTCAATATATTGTCTTCCCAGGAAACACCACGAAAAATTGAATATTTCTTGGGCAGAACCCAGAAGAAAGAGCATTTTCTATTATTTTTTCTAGTGCTTCAATAATAGCTGAGTAACAAACAGTCTGTGTCTTTGTCAATTTACTTAAAATAGAAAAAATACAAATTAAATTATAATAAATATGTAGTTATATGCCCTGGGTGAAGTGCAGCAAGCATTATAGCTATCAGATGTAAAAGAATGGGAAAATCTTTGCCTTTCCATTCATAAAGACTGCTTGAAAAAGAAGATCTCCATTAGTAGTATTTCTATTTAACTGCAGTCTGTTAATATTTGGAAGAAAGAATAACACAATAAAAGGCTCTGGAAAGCATAACAGATGATATAGTAAGGGATCCTTCTCTTTCAAAGGATTTTTCTCATTTGGAGAATGCTGCCCTCCTCCAAGTGGAAAAACATCTCTTGCTTCAGCAAGAATTGAATCAGGTCTTAAGAAATTACAGTACAAAACTGAGCTACTTTAGTAGAAGTTTAGGTGGGCAGAAAAGACGTATAGCAGATTGTTGGGGGATTCTTACTTTTTGTGATACATTTATTTACTCTGGTTAACTGTCAGACTCTGTACTGGTTAATTATCAGTGCCTTTAATCATGGCACCTAGTTCCTGCACGTTTGTTACCTCGTGCGTTACAGGCATTGCACAGTGCTGCTTCCCCAGGGAATTACTCTGTTCACCCGATTCAGCGGCACTGACGTGGCCAGGTGTTTCTACAAAATAGTTTCTCCATAGACATTTGCAAAACAAGAATTTTTCTTCGTGTAGAAGTTTCTAGGGGATTTTTTTAACATGTAAAAAGTTGAAAAGCAGTTGCTGTCCTATACCAGTATGATAGCCTAAAGGTAACAAGGGAAAGAATTGTCCAGAACTTCTGGCTGTGGTGAAGGAGATGACAGGATGGACTGTGTGAAAACCTGCAAAAAATACTGCAGAGCAGGTACTTGCAGCACTGGACAAGTTTCTGGAAATACTTAATGTAGAATGTTGATTTAGTATAATCAAGAGATTCTGAATAGACTTACTTTTGTGATACTAAGCTCTTAGTAATATGCACATTGCATGTTGTAATTTTAAGTGTCAAATATGTGCAAACATTTCTTCTTCCATCACAGCACCATGCTCGGAAAGGCTTAGATTTAAGGACTCATCAATTTTCTTTTTGAAGAAAAATTAACTGGTAGCTGTAGGATCTTGAATTCCTGTGGAATGGCAGTCCTCAGTTCCATACAGTGAAGCAAAGCTGATTAATTACAGCTATTACTAACCTTACCGAGTACCAAGAGCCCAGCCAGGCTATCTATCCTCAGTGTGTTGCAAAGCATCCAGAATCTCAGTGCAGCATTGGCACAATCTCTTAGCAAAATAGCACATTTGTGACTTTAAAGCAAAGAATGCCTCAAAGACAACCAAAATGCTGAGATGCCTCTAGCTTGGCCTTGAGGCATTGGGAACGCTGACTTGGCCTAAAGCAAACTGGCATGAAATTAAAATGTGGCTTTTATGAATATATCCTTTAATCTAATTCTAATTTTGATGCTAGAAACAACTGATACTATCACAATTTCTCCCCACCCCAGCCCCTCCAGATTCTAGTACTCTGACAGATTAATTTTTAATGTAATGCATTTGTAAGTATCCTCATTTTATATCTTCATTTTTCTTCATTTTTCTAGTTTGTTTGCTGTAATTTCGAGATGTATAAGCATATCCTTATTTCTTTCTCTATTTTGTAAGAACCTCTGAAAAATTCAAAAGTCACTTAAACACATTTTACAGTTGACCTTTACAATTGGTCATGTATTCCTCTTTTTAACAGGCATATGTAAGGATTTACACCAAATTTGAATCTGCTTTAGGTTTGGGATTTTTTTAATACTTCTAAATATTTACTTAGTCTCTGAAGAAAGTGTTTATTGAGCTGTTAGTACTACAGAGTAACTGTTTCCTTGTTCTGCGTCTACCCCAGCATTGCAGAAGGGTGTGCCCATGACATGGCAGCTCTGCAGGCCTTTGAAGGGGAAAGAGCAGGTACAGATACTTCTTCAAAAGCATCCTGTCAGTGCTATTCCCTTTTTTTTTTTTTTGCAGGGCTTCTTAGCAGATTGCACACTTCAACTCCCACAATACGAAGTCTATCATCATCAAGGTCCTTTTCACAAAACATTCCGAGCTGTTTGTGGAAACTGGGCCGACTTAATCACGTGGCAATTGCAGTGCCTGATTTGGAGAAAGCTCAATCCTTGTATAAAGATGTGTTAGGGGCCCAGGTGAGTGAGACTGTTGCTCTTCCTGAACACGGTGTCTACACTGTTTTTGTGGAGCTGGGAAATACCAAGCTGGAACTTCTACATCCTTTAGGAGAGAAAAGTCCCATTGCAAGCTTTCTGCAAAAAAACAAGACTGGAGGAATGCATCATATCTGCATTGAGGTATTTTAACATAATATTTCATGTAATAAGATAGATACATTAAAGTATGCATATTTTAATAGGTTTGACCTGTGTCCAGAACTAATATATAAGACTGTCCGATTTGTGAAAAATTGCATTTCATAAGAAGAAGTCTTAAACATGCCTTTTGTTTTCTGTTTTGAAAATCACAGTTCTATTTCATGAGCTACGTGATTATTATTTCCTCTTTTATGCTATAAAGATTGAATTGGGGAACAAAGGGCTAAGTAGCCACTGTGGAAGAGTGGTGAGGTTGTGAACAGTGTAGAAATACCTTTTATAAACAATTTTCTTACAAAAAGCTGAACTGTAAAAATCCTTTCCATATGAAAGTACAGAGAGGAACTCTTCATTTCTTTTCTCTTATACAAAGGAAAATTTAGACAGATGTTTTGATAGGCAGCTTGTTTCAAAAAAGGTATGTATTTTAAGAGGAAATTAAATTATTCGTGACCAGTTATAATTTAATAGCCACAATGAAAACCATGCTGGACGCAGGAGAGTAAGAGAGCAGTCCAGGCCTGACACTCTCCTTACATGGATGCACCCAAAGGCTTTCCACTGTTTACTGTCACTCATCCTTGGGGATGCAGGAATTCATCCCAGCTGAGCCCAGGCTCGCTTCCTCCTCAGGCCATCTCTGCAGGACAGGAGCAGCAGCTGCTGTGGCTTTTCTGCTCGGGGAAGGAATCTGGAGGGGGCCGTGGCACACATCATGTGTGGCTTTCTCATTTAGATAAAACTTGACAGTCATTCCTTGTTGTTTTGCAGACTGGTAGTTGTGTGTAGGAAGAACTGTAGTGAGTGTGGAATATTCATGAACAAAACTGCTGCAAATGGGTAGGAATTAGGTGATGTCTGTTCCTCTGAATTAAAGCTAGGTATTTCCTTCTTCCCTACAATTGCATCTGGAGAGTTTATTTACCAAATTATGTCCAGACACCTCAGTCCTGAAAAACAGCAATGCCGTTATTTTAATTCTAGGTCTTTATTGATTATTGACTTTTGAATTTGCTAAACTGAGTATTGATATTATTATTTCAAAAAATGAATGCATTTAAGTTTTTGGAAAATTCAACTTTCATTGGATGACATGATATCAGAACTTCAGATCACACTGTACAGTATAGGCATGTTTTTGTTAATTACATATTTCTGTAAGAAACTCTACTGAAATAATGTATTAATGGCTATTATTATAGTTAAGTTCAATAGGAAGACCACATCCTATTTTGGATATATTTTTGATTATTCCAACCTTTTTTTTCTTAGGAAATTTTATGAACCTTAACCTACTCAGAAGGAGAATATATAAATCTAAAAGGGACTTTCCTTTTACCTTCTACTCACTGCCCTCCCTTTTCACCAGCATTTAATGAGTCGGTGTTCTGTCATCAATTATAAAGGGAGGCATTTTTCTTTAGTTATTGAGAGTTGGAAAGCAATATGATCTTCCTAGTAAAAGTAATGCAGAGTTTAGATTATTTATGGAATCCTTATAAAGTAACAACATAAAAAAAATCAATGGGCTTTGTGCATAAGTGATTTTAGTTTATTAATTTCTTAAATATAGCACAATCTGTTTAAACGGTATCTTATAAAATCTTCAAATAACAAGTGCAAACTTCTGTAGTATTTTTATTTTTAAGATTAGATGTTTTAAAATGGTTTTATAACTTCATCTATTTTCAGAATTCTGTTAGAACTTAGAAATAACATTTCAGTAAGGAATTACGTTATTGCTCCTAAATGTAAAATCTGCATAATACAGTGCAATATGTTAATTTGTGTGAACTGTGTCTCTTTTATAAGGTTGATGACATAAATGTGGCTATGACAGAACTGAAGAAGAAAAAGATTCGAATATTGAGTGAAGAGCCAAAAATAGGTGCACATGGCAAACCTGTGATTTTTCTTCACCCTAAAGATTGCCATGGAGTCCTTGTGGAACTTGAGCAAGCTTGAGCTGTAATATTCATAAATAAAACAATAGAAGAGTTGTGAACTTCCTGAGCTGCTGCTGGGAATATTGATGTGGTATTCAGTCTTTGCAAGTTCATTGAAGTTCCCGTGGATTAAGTACAGCTTTTGAGTACTGAAATAGTGCTACAGATTTAGGGTCTTTTTTTTGTTGTTTCTGCTGATCTGATTTTCAGAATTAATATGTTGGCATTTCCTGAATTGTCTGTGATTCTATACACAAATACATGAGCTAAGTTACATATGTACCATAGTAATTTATGTTTTGTCGCCTGTTTGCAGCATGATTTTGCCTCTGTAGCCACAGAAACTGTACAGTTTCTAGGTCAACCCACATTATTTTGCTCTACATTTCAGAGCAGAGACTCACTTCTCAGTGACAACAATATAGCTTAGGCATTTTCTTTAAAAACAAAGGAAAAATGAACATTGTATTTTCTCTTTCCACCATTCACCATCTGTGCTTTACACGGATTGATTGGTTCATGCAATAAAAAAATCCATATATTATTGTATGGGTGTCTGCAATCAGTAAATAAGTTTTTCTTGGCATAACAATTACTGCCAAGGAAGTTACCATGCATAAATCATCATTTAGTTGTTTTATGAACTCTGTGGATGTGCGGGCAATGCAAGAAGAGAACCTGAAAAATTATTTGCCTGACATATATTTCAGACAGTAATGCACTTGTGATATTTTAGATTTTTCGTTTCGGGGTTTTTTTAAATTTTTTCTCCCCAAGTTTTATCCACAGAAGGATATCTTGAAGAGTCATGAACAAGCAGCGATTAAGCTTTTCACATGCTTTACATATATGGTTTTCCTGTGCAGAAGCACTTACAGAGTCAGTGGAAGACACACACCATGTGGGTCTTGCTTCTGTACACGGTGGTTAACATTAAAGACCACGCCAGCATGCCGATGTCACAGGCTGCAAGTCACCGTTTTGTTGATTTATTTATGGTCAGACTTCACTTTATTGGTGTATGTTACCCAAGCAGTCTTTTCCTGATACATTCTTTTATAGGTTTGTTTTGACATTTGAGCTGTAGAAATACAAGACTTGCTATTTCTCTAGTCATCTTAAGCCTTAAAAAGTCATACTTTCCTAGCTTAACTACAATCTGAATTTTAGATTTTTCTACATCTCTGCATTTACAGTAAGAACCTTCAGCTTGATATGAAGATCATTTTTGTCTAGGAGAGTTTTTACTTAATGGAATTATTTGCAGTGTGTGTCATGTTTGGTCCAACAAAATATAAATATAATGTTGACCTGAGATTTAAACATGTTTTTAAAGACATTAACACTTCCTCATGAATTTTACTTCTGAAAAAATCTCTACAAAGCCATGCCTTTTTTTAAAAAAGATAGTTTTGTACTCAAAATCAATACTCCCTCTGTCATATTTTAAGAAAAATACAGCATTCCACAGGGTTCCTACATTTCATCAAATCACTGTTTAGAGGGAAGTTTGTGATCTAAATTCTAAACCGTTTGAATTTAGAAATCCTAAGGCTTATGATGGAAACGCAGAATGATTTACTATTCCTGAAATATGATTCTGCCATTCTAGGAGCCATTCTATGAGCAAAGCTGCTTTTGTCTTTTCATTCTGTCAAAGCCAAGGAGGTACCTTTTCTGCAAAACCAGCATAGGAACACCAATACTAGAAGCCTCACTGGTTAAGATAATTAAACAGAAGCCTTTAATATCCTTAGTTTGGTGCAACAGAAACAGTCCCCTCTCAGTTCATTCTCTATTTCTTTGTTCTGTCTGAAGGAGATGGACTTCTGTGTAGGACATCCATCAATACACTCAGAGTAGTAGCTCGAGGTATTATTAGGGAACAGAAATTTTTGTGTAAACAACGCTTGCTCCACCTGCTGATTGTGCTCCCTGTCTTATTGGCAGAAAGAGGCTTGTAATACTTTTTAGCTAGTAACCAGCAATTTTCCTGACTGACTGACATGGGCTTGCTCAGCTCTAAGTCAGCTGATGTATTTTGTTCATCGTATCTAAGTCATGCTCCTATCACACTCACATTTTATACCTTTCTTCTGACTACTCCTAAGGTGCAAGTCAAGATATTATGAAAAAAATCTTAACACACCCACACACCCGTAGAAGAGAGCTTGGGCCTGCAAATTAGTGAATACCCAAAACTGGATCACGTTCTTACAAGCTCTTACGATTGGATGGGATCAGACCCCCTTGCGTGTCTGGGTGTGCACTGCAGGATAGGAGAATGTCCACCTCTGGAGCTATGGGCTTGGAGAATAGCCAAGGGAGCTGGACAGCTACAGGATATCTAGACAATTGAGAAAAGTTTCCTGTTCATAAGCTTAACTCCCTTAGACTTCAGTGGGAACAGGATCAGCCCCTATAAACCGTGTAGTCCTGCACCTGAAGGCAGGCAGCCTTCACAAGTCACTGTTGTTCTGACTTACCAGGGGGTTGGGGCTTACAAACATGAGCCTTACTCTCTGTCACTGCCATGATTATAAGAGGGGAGTAACATCAAGAAAAACAGTGGAAATTCAGGGATGGAAACTGGGGAAAGAGAGAACTGTGATTTGCTCCTGTCAGTGCAGGGACGTTTAACAATACACCGCTGTTGCACCATTATACAACTTCTGGGAAGAACAGTAGTGATCCAAGTAACTAAAGGCTGATTATCTCAGAAGGGAATTAGGCTTTGACAGTGTTTCTTCTTTGTTTTTTGTCTGTTTGGTGGTTTTTTTCTTTTTTTAACAGCAAAACCTTCTTTTCTGATAATGTCAAGCTTCTCAGAAGAGGAAATGTTAATATTTTGCCAGTAAAGTTTCTCACTTTTGTGCCATTTGTCAAGTGCAAGTTCCCTGTTCCAATCTCTCCATGTGCCTTTTTTCCCCTCTGAGCTGAAGCATGTTCCCATTTTATGCTGCCTAAGGCAGACAAGACACATTTTTCTAGACTCCATCAACATTACTCAGGCAGCTAAAGAGTTCATAATTAAATGATGCAAAATATCTTTTTTTACTTCCTCTATGCAACCTTCAAGTCACTCCTAGGTGGGAGGAGGAGAACAGGCTGCAGAATATATCCCATTCCTTATGATGAGACAAACCTAGAAGCAAACTCAAAAAGCTGAGAAAAGAACTAACTGCATGCTTTTTAAAAGCTAACCTTACAGTTTTGCTTATTCTGCAATTAATGCACCCAAATTTCATTCTGAATTCACTTCCTTTCATTATTACCATATCAAACTGAAGTCTTGTAGAAGGACCATGAAACATGGAGATGTTTACATTATTTAGTTGAGGTACTTACAGTAGGAGCTCTGAATGATATCCTTGGCACTTCATTTGATTCCGTCCTTACAGGGAATTCTTCCTGTAGTGATCTGATATGGGCTTGTTGGACATAAGAACCCTTAATTAAGACAAAAACTCAGAATTAATTGTTTCAATACTCAATTATTTTACCAAAGTAGTTGCCATCTTGGCCAAATTATGAGGCTGTCAAACAGAGTAAGAAGATCATCAAGTTCAACCAATTAATTAATATGAAAATGGAAACTAACAACAATGTATAAATTAATCAACCCAGTGTTGACATTTTACAGTGGAAGACCTCAAGCACTTAGGAGTGCAACTTCTGTCACCTTTGATAAGCACTTTCAAAGCACTTTGAACATTTAATGAAACATATATTTATCTTATTGTAAAGGAGGGATGTTTGTATCCTGTGACTGTATAATCCTTAAATAGCTGTAAAATTATGTCAACTGTCCGTTTTAATGTTCATTTCCACTGTCTTGTATATTGTTTAAAAGCATTCCTAACTGCAAAGTTTATAGTGTAATTCACAAATGAGGAAGAGTTCTCTCATACATTTTGAAGTAATGATACATTTTGAAGCATTTTATGACTTTTCTAGATCTAATCTAAAGTGGCCTTTTAACTGTTAGGCTTTGCTAACACAAAAATAGTAAATAGGTACTAAAATCTTCTATGAAGTAGATCTAGAGCTTTAATGAAGATTTTTACTTATTTTTAACATTGTGTTTTTTTCAGTAATAAAGACAGGTTTAAAACATGATTTACAGTTCTGATGTAATTTGTAAGTGCAGGTACCCTGAAAGCATATGTGATGATGCACAATTTGCATTTCATAAGGGGAATATCCAACTCTGCACCCTTGGCTAGCTTTTATGAAAATGATTATTTCCAGAAATTGAAGAGTAAGAGAGGTATATTCTTGGACTGGTATCATGCACCCTATTTTTACCTTCCATTTTGGTATGTAATTTTCTATAATAACCATCTGTCTGAGTCACTGTCTCCAAAATGAGGTGAAGGGAGAATGTTTGTTAGAAACTTAAATTAAAAAAAGTTAAAAAAATATATCCCACTCCCTTTGGGATCCCTGAAGTCTTTGAGAGGTCAGTTGTAGTACAGTATTTGCAGCTGCTGTAACTTCAAAAAGAAAGCACCTGCCCTGTTGGGCTGGAAGTACTGCTTTTGGTATGTTGATAGAGAAAGTGAGACTTAATTATATAAATGAGGCTATTTCATCAAGTTAACAATTTTGAGAATTAATAATATTAATTAAAACATCATTTGCCAAATGTTTAAACAACCCTTCTACAGATTGTATCTGTAGATATACTGCAGTTCTGTGTAAAACATGCATGCATTGCAGTTTGGGTAATGTTTTGAGTTTTCATTTTCTTCAACAGAAAACCAAAATCAGTCAAGTAAACGGGATGTAGAACGGGACAGATGGGAAAAGTCACCATAGAAAACCATGACAGAAAATAGCCTCTTAGTAGCAAATGGAGAATCTTAACAAAAAGTTTAAGAACTAAACTAAAAACAAGACTAAAACCCCCCCACAAAATGGTGTTTTCATGAAGGGCCTTTGCATGTACATGGAAGGTGCCTTGATGCTAACATCTGGTGTGGGTCCCCCAGGGCAAACGAACACACACCAAGTTGAACACACAGCTGTTACAGCAAACACTGATGTCGAGCTGATTGGAATGCAATATAATTACATTAGGACAGCTTTCACTTTTGCTATTGTGAGAAAGATTAGCTACAATCTCAAATTTGCATAATTATGAGCAAAGCCTGTCATAATTGCCCTAAGATATGTTTCTTTATATACAAAGTAGTCACTATCACCTAGCTGCCCTGGAAAGATCTAGTGGTTTCTAATAAAAGGCCTGAGGAACCAGCTGCGTTTATGATTCACCATAAGAAACGTTCTTGGAAAAACCTCTTCTGTGAACTTTTAAATAGTACACATTGAATCCTACATTTTTTTAAACTTCAGGGGTGGATCTATGGATTGTCTGCACAAGGGCACAAAAATAATGGCTTATTCTCATAAATCTGGCTGCATGTGGAATGTGACTGAGTCCAGTGCTGTCCCCTGCTGTAATGTTCAAACTTTCTGTGTTTGGGTTTCTATTGCACTGGAGCACATCAAGCAACAGGGAAAGGTGAGGTCATTACCTAGCAGGATTACATGGCATTCCGGACTGTAATTCGCAGAGAAATGCTGAGGAGACTCACACCAAACGTGCTCAGCTCCGGCCCAGCGCCGAAGCAGGTCCCTGGGGACAGCGGCCTTGCCGAGCGTCGCAAGCGGGATGCAGGTGTCCAGCAAACCTCGCTGTCGGCAGCTGCTGCTCCAAGGGCTCGGGAGGGGAGCTGGGCCGGGGAAACGAGCCTGCTCTCCTTATGCCCGCGTCTGGGCACAGCCCCTGACCACAGAACTGTTCCGCTGGAAGGCAGGGACACCTGGAGCAGGTCACACGGAACGCGCCCAGGTGAGTTCGGAGTATCTTCAGAGAGGGAGACTCCACAGCCTCCCTGGGCAGCTCTTCCAGTGCTCTGCCACCCTCAACGTGAAGAAGTTCTCCCTCACGCTGGGGTGAAACTTGCGTTTCAGTTTATGGCCATTGCTCCTCGTCCTGTCGCTGGGCACCACTGGCGAGTGTGGCACACGCGAAGCTGGCGCAGAGCCGGGCCTGCCGCTGGGTGGAAGGGGATCGCGGGCAGGTCGGTGTGTCCCGCCGAGCCGCCGGGGCTGTGCGGGCCCGGGGCCGCCCCTCCGCGCCCCCCGGCGCCGTGAGGCGGAGCGGGCGCTATGCGCCATGCAGGTTCCCGGGCGCCGGCGCAGGCAGGTTCCCGGGCGGGCCCGCC